>JABMCL010000816.1:1982500-1995000 GCA_018857735.1 Alviniconcha marisindica
GAATGAATAAACTTTATTTTACGAGGGTAGTGGAGTAGACACAGGGTCTTTTTACATCCAGCCCTCGCCCATGAGGGACTAATTCTACTCATACTACACATACACATGTATTTCAGATACATCAAAAGTGTAGAGGGTATTAGTTCATACAAGCGAAAAGGTGGGAAAAGTCAAACAAGCAAAGCAACAAAAAGCTTAAAACATGTCTGACAACTAGGCTTTTCTAAGCTACACATGAATAATATATTTTTTATTACATGAGAGAGAGGGGGGGAGAGAGAGAGAAAGAGAGAGAGAGAGAGAGAGAGAGAGAGAGAGAGAGAGAGAGAGAGAGAGAGAGAGAGAGAGAGAGAGAGAGAGATGATTGAATACATATATATATATATATATATATATAAACATTTATAAAGTACAATTACACACCCGCTGACACTCATGTTCAGGTCACAGCAATTAAGCAGGGGGGGGGACGAAGCAGAAGAACACAATAGTACACCTTAACATAAATGGAAAGTAAATCAAAAAAAAGAACAAGAAAAAAAGCGAGCATGAGAGAGAGAGAGAGAGAGAGAGAGAGAGAGAGAGAGAGAGAGAGAGAGAGAGAGAGAGAGAGAGAGAGAGAGAGAGAGAGAGAGAGAGAGAGATTCATAATCAAATACAGTACATTTATATAAATGAGGATAAAACAAAATGAAAGAGACTGATTAACAAGTAATGGAGTATAAATCTGGAGCATATGCAGGGGGCATAATACATGCATGCATTAAAAACTAAACTTTGATGACAATGAAGAAACAAGCCTGTACTTTTGAGAAAAATGGAGCATCAAAGTGATATTTTTTCATTATTTTATCCTAAGTTATATCTAAGGAAGATAGTATACATGTGTCGACAGTCGACGTTTGAAGACTGACACTGTACTTGATTCGGTCAGTGCAACAGCTAGTGAATTCCAGGGAGTCGGCCCAGAGTACTTTAGACTTGACTTAAATAAATCTAATCTAGGCATGGGTACATTAAGCTTTCTTGAGTAATTTCTGGAATAAAGGTTGATAGACACTCTTTTTACGAGATAAGTGGGTGCCTTACCCGAGAGGATTTTGTGCATAAAGCGAGCTTTATTGTACATTAGTCTGTGTTTGAGGGGAAGGATTGTAGTTTTCTTGTAGTCATTGTTTGCGAGGCTTGTGTCTTTTAGCAATATTATCTTGATTGCTCTTCTGTGTGGAGATTTTAAAGGCTTTAATACAGACTCACTTGAGGAGTCCCGGAGAGTTCAGGCATAGTCTATACGTGATTGGACATGGGCTTGGAAAAATGTTTTTCGAGCATGAAAGGTTTTTTGATTGATTGATGATTGATTGATGATCGCTTATATAGCGCTATTCTCCGCTCTCTTGAGCAGACTCACTGCGCTCGCATGTGGTTCTACGTGAGTGACTAGCTTTTCATAGCGCGTTTTTTGGATATCCACCGAAGTGGTGTACTTACAGCGCTGACATGGCTGGTGCCACATGAAACTGCTGCCGTCTCGGCGCAAGTTCTGTGTACACCATACAACCATGCACCATGTCACTTCATGCAAAGCCACATACGTAAGGTGTATGCGTGTTTAGCTGTAACCTGCCACCTGCACTTTTGGCAGAATGACCGGGGTCTTTTACGTGCTACTGCGGTAACACGGGGGTGGAACGGATACCAAAATAAGAGTCAGCACAGAAAGTCGACCCTGGAGAAGAAAATTCTCCCGCCGCTCCAGCAGGGATTCGAACCCGCGACCTTTCAATCACGAGTACGGCGCTCTAACCACTGAGCTATCCCCGCCCCCTGAGGTGAGGACTTTCTTAATTTTTGCTGGTTGATAAACCCTTTTCGCTATTGATTTGCATAGATAACGTATATGTGGGCCCCATGTGAAATTGTTATCGATAATGACACCTAAATGTTTGTGTTCACTAACTTCGGATACTTGCTTGTTACCGGACAATAACTGGACGGGCGGCGAGCTTAATATTTGACGTTTTTGACGCGTTGTTAATATCATGTAATTAGTTTTGGATGGATTAAGAGACATATGGTTGATATGGGTCCATTCAATAATGTCCGAAACACATGACTGGAGTGTAGCAATGTTGAGGGGATATCTCTCCCAGAAGTGTTGATTGTTGTGTCATCAGCTAGCATATCGCACCTTCCAGATAATATATGCAGAGGGAGGTCATTAATATAGATTGAAAATAAGAGCGGCCCTAAAACAGCCCTTGTGGAACACCAAATACAACTGGCTTGACTTCTGATTGCTTATTTTTAACAGAGACTACTTGATGGCGGTCAGACAAGAATGAGTTGATCAAGTTAAGTGTGTCAGTTGTTAGCCCATAAATGTTTAGCTTCTTTGAAAGTAGGTTATGACTGATTACATCAAACGCCTTAGCAAAATCAATAAATAACGTACCATGAAGCTTGTTTAAATTTATGTCTGGCAGCCAGGTATCTATGAGTTCTGTTAAGGCGGTGTGGCAGGAGTGGTTTGGTCTAAAACCAGACTGGTTTTTATGGAGCAACTGATTGGTCAGAAAATGTTTCATAACTATGTTCATTTATATGCTTTTCTACAGGTTTTGAGAGAACGGAAAGAATTGAGATAGGCCTGTAGCTGGATGTGTCGGATCTTTCGCCGGATTTGTACTTTGGTATTACCTTGGCTTCTTTGAATGCCCTTGGGATTATCCCCCCCCCCCTCCCCTCCCCCCCTCCCCAATAAGATTATATATGCCGGTAATAGTATCAGTAATGAAAGGTGTAGACAGGCGAATTATGTTTCCATCTATTCGATGAGTACCTTTTGTATTAGACTGCTTAAACTGACATAATGACTTAACAACTTCACTAACTGTCACAAGCTGAAATGGGACGACAACACTGAAGAAATTGTAAAGAAGGGGCAACAGCGACTGTATCTCTTGCGAAAGCTAAATTATTTCTCTGTTGACCAAAAGATTTTAACTCTTTTTTACAAATCCTTTATTGAGAGGTGTTCTGTCATTCTCTTTCATCTGCTGGTTTCACAGCTTGGGAGTGAAGAACAGGAACAGCCTGCAAAGAATTGTCCGTTATCTTAACTGCAGTGCCCCAGAGAGACCTGGCTCTTTTCTGTGAACAGCAGATCTTACGGAAAGCCCGCTCTATTTTAACGAAGAAGGACCATATTTTAAACCATGAATTTGCTACTCTCCCATCAGGTCGTCGTCTTAGGTGCCCCATTTGCAAGACAAATAGATTTCAGAACTCTTTTATCCCAGTCTCAGTACGCATTTTAAACAATACATGGCGGGTATAAGTATAAATGAAATGTGTGTGTGTGTGTGTGTATGTGTGTGTGTGTGTGTGTGTGTGTGTGTGTGTGTGTGTGTGTGTGTGTGTGTGATATTGTTTTAATTCTGTGTGTGGTACTTTAATTATTTTAATTATATTACCTTGCGATAAACAAAACAAGTATGTGATCATAAGTTAATTACTATTTTATGATGACGCCACAGTTTGTTCTCTATTTATAACTATGGTTAAGATAAGACCCTTTGTTGGTCGTGTTGTGTTTCTGGATGTATTGTTCTTTTAACTTTATGTATTCATTAGTTCACGAGCCCGCCATGACCACAACGAAATTGCCCCTTGTGGGATAATTCAAGATTTTTAATTCGAACTGAATTTGAATAAAAGGGACTGGTTTGGCCCTGTGTGTGATTTTATCTTAACAGTACTGTTTTAATAATATTAAATTGTTATTGGAGGAATCATCTGTTGTAATGACTTTTTTGTACACAGTGCAAAAGTGGTTATTTAATTCGTCGGGGGAAATATTCTCACTAATGACAGAACAGGCATGTGAGATTTTGTTAGTTAAGAGGTTAATTGCTTTCCATGTGCCTTTAGAATATTTGTTGTTAGTTAGAATGTTTTCAACGAATTTTTTCTGGGAATCGCGGATCATGTAGGTGACTTTACTCCTGTGTTTTTTATATTCATCAAAGCGATTTAAGCGAAGAAGACAGTCTCTGTGGCGCATAGCATCCCGTATTTCTGGAGTGAGCCATTCTGGCTTAACCGGCTGTTTGGTTCTCTTCGTTTTCTGAGATGAGTACCACGCGTTTTGGGCATCATCAGGGTCAGTGTGGTTGTATACGTCGCTAAATGGAGCATTCCTAAGGTCTCCAATATATCTGTCTTCATCAAATTTAGCAAAGGACTTGTATGTTAGTAATGTGTGCCCTAGTTGGGGTATTTTAACGACTTTCTTTGACCAGGTACAAACGGGATAATGGTCACTGACACCAAGTACCGGGACACAGATTTCCTGGATGTGTGAGGGAGTTGACGAGTAGATGTGATCGATGAGGGTTCTAGATGAGGGAGTAACGCGGGTCGGACTGTCAATAATTTGGGAGAGATTAAAGAGAGAAAATATTTCTGTCCATGATTTGCTGGCTTTGGATAAATCTATATTGAATAATTTCTTTGGATTCCAGCCAGACGGAATCCATCGTACAAACAAATGTATCAACCCAGTTGGCAGGTTCTGACGGACTACGATATAAAAAGCCACACACTCCTCAGAGAGAGAGAGAGAGAGAGAGAGAGAGAGAGAGAGAGAGAGAGATGGTTTAATAAATAAAGGCCATTGGCCCATTTCATGCGGAGAACAATCGAGTCACATTCGGGAGTAGTATGGAAAAACACTGGACATATTCAAATTTTAATTGCATCAGTTCTTCCTTCCCTTCATTTTCCTTTCGTTCCAAGATTCGTCCCTCATTCATCCGCTACGAACTTTCCTTCCTATGCAACATTTCAGATATTTATGTCAACAAGTGTTCCACAATCATACAGATTCCTCACATTCAAACCGTATTGACAAAACATACTGAAGTTGCTGCTCTAGGCCACAAGATGTGACAGTTTATTAACTGTTTCTTGCAAAGCTGCATGTTACTTATATTTCTCTTTACTTAATTTAACAATTTCTTTTAGTACATTACTTGAAGCTTTATAAACCTCGGACAATTTGATCACGTATGTGACCCTCGTTGAAAACATTTGGGGGCTGGTCCGCCATGACGGCGGTAAACACCAAGAATGGACAACATGACATGAATATGAGGTTAAGTAATAGCGCACTGATATAAAACAAGGTTAAGAAATTATACAACATGACATAAATATGAAATTATGACGTAGCTACGAAGTTACAAACAAGTAGGTGTTGTTCGAGTAAGCACTGACACTACTCAATGTCAAGCTTGGTAAACCCAGGAACCTGAGCTGCCGGCTACTCCAACCCAAACCTCGTGAGGAGAAGGGGAAGTAGGATTTTTCCAGTGCAGACTAGGTTATATGGACGATTCAGCTTGGTTTCTGGCTGAGGAGGTCACATTAACCATGTAATGTAACCTTCTTGTTTCAAAGCCGTTTTCAGAGTGCACTACACCAAGGCTGAAATGTGTGGTGCTGACTGACCCCTGGACAACACTTGACCTGTACTTGGGTGGGTGGGTTGGGACTGACATTTTTTGTGTTGTTCCCGTCAGAATCTTGAAAGCGATGATGATGGGAGCGTGGGCACGCTAGCTGTGCTAGATGCAGACTGGTCAGTAATTACCATATATGGAGGGGTCTTTGACCTTATGAATATTAATGAGTTAAGTTGATCAGTTCCAGCTACTGCTGGCCGCCCGATCAGCTGCCGCGCGGGCACCGACCGACTTCTGACTTCTGACATAAATCCCTCTGTGGTCACGACCGACTTCTGACTTCTGACATAAATCCCTCTGTGGTCACGACCGACTTCTGACATAAATCCCTCTGTGGTCACGACCGACTTCTGACATAAATCCCTCTGTGGTCACGACCGACTTCTGACTTCTGACATAAATCCCTCTGTGGTCACGACCGACTTCTGACTTCTGACATAAATCCCTCTGTGGTCATGACCGACTTCTGACTTCTGACATAAATCCCTCTGTGGTCACAAGGACTTTTATGAGCAATGTGCCCCTTACCCTGCCATGTCTCTATCCAGTCTTCATTTATTCACATGAGTTTGACTGGCTTGATTTGCACTAGTGCTTCATATTATTCATATCTTATCTAGGCTGTATTTACTTTGACATAACATGCGCTTCCTTAAGTGGTTTGTGACGAGTTTCGAAGTATTTGAAAAACAACAACATGCCATCTGTCTAGCTTTACAAACTGGCTATGCTCATGATGCGGTTTAATATTTTTCAGCATGTTTGGTCTTATCTTCTCGTATTTCTTGCACTCAAAGAACAAGTGTAGTTCGTTGTCCTGCATACCCGGGCAGAATGGACAGTTGTTGTCCAGCAGTACGTCACTCCTTGTGTACCGGTTCTCATGTACTTTGAGATTATTAATACCCAGTCTTATACGAACCAGTCCCTGAAGCATTTTTGCTTTAAACAGTCTATATAGGTACGTTTCTGCATTTAGAGCAGTCTTAAACTCACGGTAGTGATCGAACCGACTGCTCGCGTTCAGTTCAGCCACCCAGTCGTGGAAATTGATATCTGCCAGTCTCTGTCTGAGGATTCGAATGAAGTGTCGCTCGTCGCCTACACCGTGCGTCAGCCACACATAACCAAAACCCGTTTCATGCAACAGTAGTCAGAGCTTTGTCACCCAGTTTCACTTTTCATCGCTGTCCAGGGATACCAACATTCGATAGGCCTGGTACGGAATGTGGATCGCATCCATGTGGAGCAGCCTAAACCAGAACTTGAGGGTATACAACCACACTGACCCTGATGATGGCCTTTACGAAAGAGTTAAAAAAGAAGAAAAAAAGAAGAAGGGATGTCTGCCTAGTTCGCCTTACGCCATCTTATTAGGCGTACGTGCTGCAAAGTTCAGGAACCTTTTACATGCATAGAGATGCACCTTTCCTGTTGGATCAGAGACAGACAGACAGACAGAGACACAGAGAGAGACACAGACAGATAGACAGGAACAGAGAGAGAAATACTGCTATTCATTCATTTCATGCACACCACGTGCATTTCAGTATTGATAGAAAAAGAACGTGCATTTTAAGACGCAGCTGAAAAAGTTATTTCAAATACACATGGCAGCTGGATCTACTTTCCCATTTTTCGTCAGCACACCCAAGTAAGCCATTTGATTTACTGGTGCAGTTCAGTTCACGATGGCATGTATGCGCTCGGAAAAGCCCATATGCGCTCCACCCCTGACTGTCTGTCAGAAGTTTTCCCAACTTTGCTTTTGAAACAGTTCGTCTGATTAACAGTAACGGTAGACTTTATTCATCCCAGCGGGAAATTAAAGCTCTCGTTCCATCTTATACATTAACGCACAACGAAGAACTGAACCGCACATATCTCAATAATTCGAAGTCATGAAACGCACACACTCGTACACACTATTAGACACACACACCCTTTCTCTCAATCTGCATACACTAAAGGACTGATCTAATACTAATACCTAGCAAACCCAGAATTACCTGGAATAATGCTTTCTCTGACAAACCAAAACACAAAAACTCCCAAATTAAATAAAAGTCATTAGGTACACACATCCCCCACCCTCCCTTGGAAAGCTATCATCCTCAGCAGACGTCCAGACGCATGCGCACACAGAATTATTGACTGGTATAATTTTCATTAAAAAACAAACAAACAAAACTGACAGAGCCGAGGGTAAAAACGAGGCTTTATAACGGTCTGTATTTGTTCTCGGGAGTAAAAATATTCCACTCCTGGTGCTACGTCTGCTATCAAAGTAGTGTCTCATTGGATGTGTAGAATCATTTAATATTTGCATTAGTTTTCTGTACAGTCTCTTTTCCTGTAGAGTCTTAAAACTGCCCAGTGGCTCTCCCACAACTTCACCTGCTTTTTTTCTTTGCTTTTTTGACAATATTTTCCAACCTCCCTCTATCAAATTTTGAAATATTCCCACCCCAACAGACAGAACCAAACATAATAAGACTACACATTACAGCATTGTAAAACATTATTAGCATATCTGAATTGACTTCTCCAAATGATCTGTTTTCTCATGCAATATATTCTCTAGTTCACTTTTTTTTTCAGCACAAAGTTGATGTTCTCTTTCCTGTTCAATTTACGATCAAAAACCACACCTGAGTATTTATATGTGTCTACCCTCTCCACTGCTTCTGGTTTAGGGCATATTTGATTCTTCCTAAAATCAATGCACATCTCTTTCGTTTTGAAAACATTCAAATACAAGTAATTTTTATCACACCAATTCACAAAGTTTTCAATCTGCTTGTGGTATGGTGGGCAATGGTGCATCTTCATTATTATTGATTTTTCCACCCAGTTCTGTATCATCTGCAAATTTTACTAGAGGACCTGACTCGTCAGTGCTTCTACAGTCAGCTGTATACAGCGAAAACAGAAAGGGTGCTAAAATTGTACCTTGAGGTGCACCAATATCAGATGAAAGTACTCCATTCAGCCGTACATAGTGGTCTATTTGTAAGGTAGTCAAAGATTTATGAAATAACGGATGACGGTAATTTTATGTTTAAAAGTTTTTGAACAAGTAAATGTGGCTGTATTGTGTTGAAGGCACTGGAAAAATCGAAGAACATGTCTTACAGTACTTCCTGTTTTATATTTTCATTCAAAGAAGATTCAAGAATCGTCTAGCGCTTCCTTTCCACGCCTCTCTCCTCTAGGCGATCGATGATGTGATGTCTTTGGCTTTGTGCCTACAGGTAGTGTCTCAAACTCGTCAACACTTCAGATCTTCCGAAAAGCAAGCCGCATGTGAGGGTTGCTTTGCCCGCCAGTCTGTCTGCTCGGTCATTTCCCTTCACTCCGGCATGTCCAGGGCAGTACACCCTTAGGTGTTTTCGAAGGTGGGTGTCGACCATCAACAGATTCCAGTCTGTGCTTCCCATTCCACTTTTCACTTTTTTCAGCAAGCTCATTGAAACTGTGAGGACGATGGCATGTGTAGTCCGACTGTCACGACTTGAGGCAATCCAGCGGAGAGCATGGGTAACTGGTGCATGGTGGAAGCAGCAGACACGACGACTTTTATAAATTGTACAAACACTAGTCCTCGGTGTTATCTCTGCACAGGACAGGCTCTTCACAAGCCTATAATTATGAGAACACGGTCAATAATCTATTTTCAGAGGATTGGTTAGCGGGTTAGCTCCCTAGGTTCGATTCTACCACAAACTTCCCCATTATCCACAACATAAATATACCAAATTTCATTCATCGTTTGTTATTGTAATGCTTGTTTGTTGCCAGAGAAAGGCATTTTCACCGAAAATGTGCATATAATTTTGCACTGGATTGTCTAAATAATTATGTGTCCTTAAAAAAAAAAAGTGTAATGATCTTGTTCCGAGGAGATCAGTAATTCAAGATGGACACATTTTCTCGCACAAACGTGCCATATACACAAAATTAGTATTGTCAGGAAATCATGAATTCGTGCCATATTGGTACCTTTTTTTCTTTTTCTTTCTTTTTTAGCCAAATACACACATACTGCCTTGAAACCTTAGACTTGCACAAGATACATACCTACTCCAAGGAAATCAAAAATTTGCGTCAGCACTGCCATTTTGTTGCTGGCGTAGTCCTCGAAGCGTAGGAGCAGGATCTGCTTAGGCGGTATAACCCTCAGCCAGTCCTCGAGCAGCACAGGGTATATACTCTCTTGAATTCGTAACTACAGTTGGAGAGAAAAATGGCCAAGAGGCTTAAAAAGAAGAGCAAACTTATTATGTATACAGATGTGTGTGTGTGTGTGTGTGTGTGTGTGTGTGTGTGTGTGTGTGTGTGTGTGTGTGTAGAACCGTGCGGAGATTAAAGGACTACAAGTGACAACCATCGAGCAATAAATGTTAGAGACACCATTCTGTTCTCATACTCATACTGGTGGACCAAGCGATTGGTGGACCGACCGACAGATAGGCCAGACCAACTGACAGACCGACCGACAGATAGGCCAGATCAGCTGACAGACCGACCGACAGATAGGCCAGATCAGCTGACAGACCGACCGAGTGGTGGACCCAAGTCCGCAAATCACTGTAAAATCCAAGTCACTCTCCACGTTATAGTTACAAGTCACTTCATGGAGAAGAGGATGGTGGGAGGGTGGCAGGGTGGTGTGGGTTGAATACCCGTCCTGAGCTGACCTTGTGCGGTTAAAGGACGTTAAGTAGGAAACATACGTGGGATGAGATGGAGAGGATTTGGAAACTTACCCGTGTACAGACGCATGTACCCATGTACACATGTACGTACCGATGCATAGAGGTATGTACCCAAGCACAGAGGTACGAAACATGCACAGAGGTACGTACCCATGCAGAGAGGCACGTACCCACGTACAGAGGTACGTTGCCATGCAGAAAGGTACGTTTCCATGTACAGAGGTACAAAACATGCACAGAGGTACGTACCCATGCAGAGAGGCACATACCCATTTACAGAGGTACGTACCCATGCATAGAGGTACGTACCCAAGCACAGAGGTACGAACATGCACAGAGGTACGTACTCATGCAGAGGCACGTACCCATGCACAGAGGTACGTAGCCATGCAGAGAGGTACGTTTCCATGTAAAAAGCTAGAGGTACATTATTACACAGCGATAGGGTCATGGTGGGACAGATAGACAATCAGATACAGACAGACAGATAGACAGATGGACAGACAGACAGACAGACAGAGAGGAGTGGCTGCATTCCATCTCACCCTATTCACAGAAGTCCAGAGCGTCTTGTTGTAGACACAGTGACGCAGCGACCAGCGGTTGAAGCAGTCGCGGTACTTGGCCAGACCCCCAACGACCCAGTCATGGAACTGGCGGGGACTCGGGCTACGCTTCGAGTCAAAGAGGTAGCGAGAGTAGAGCCTGCAGGACAGCCAGCAGCGGTGACAGTGGTTGTGTACACCGGTCTCTTTCACGGCTACTAACCCGCTGCTGGCAACTCTCTGTGCCCTCCAACCGGTCCCTAAACTATTTCAAATGACACTCTGTGTGTGTGTGTGTGTGTGTGTGTGTGTGTGTGTGTGTGTGTGTGTGTGTGTGTGTGTGTGTGTGTGTGCGTGTGTGTGTGGCTGCGTATGTGAGAGTGGGTGAGTGAGAGAGAAAGGGAGAGAGAGACTGATACTAAATGATAGTCATGCAGTGCAGCAGGTCTACACTATTCTTTATTTATTTGTTTATAAATTTTTTGCTCGTAACCGTAATTCAAATTTAGTGTGTTTACAAACGACGAATAAATATTCTTGATTCTTGTGTCTGGGATATCAACGCAAAGTGCAGAATAGTCTACCTGCATTTACTATAAGCCTAGCTTGTTTAATGCTCATACAATGATTTTGATTGTCCATATTTTCATGAAAGTATATAAACTTTGTTTAAACCAGTAGTCTACCTGCGCACAGGATGACGAAATATGAGGATGATTTTGACGTCAGGGTTGAGATGACGTATGTGACTGGGGAGAACCACTCTGGGTTCAGTGCAGCCCTCGTTGCCGGAGTACAGAGGCCACTCGCCGCTGTCATAGAAATAGCTGGGGGTGGCATCCACTGGAAGTAAAAGTACTGAGGACACTGGTTGTTGCCATAGTAACATAGGGGTGGCATCCACTGGAAGTAAAAGTACTGAGGACACTGGTTGTTGCCATAGTAACATAGGGGTGGCATCCACTGGAAGTAAAGTGCTGAGGACACTGGTTGTTGCCATAGTAACATAGGGGTGGCATCCACTGGAAGTAAAAGTACTGAGGACACTGGTTGTTGCCATAGTAACATAGGGCTGGCATCCACTGGAAGTAAAAGTGCTGAGGACACTGGTTGTTGCCATAGTAACATAGGGCTGGCATCCACTGGAAGTAAAAGTACTGAGGACACTGGTTGTTGCCATAGTAACATAGGGGTGGCATCCACTGGAAGTAAAAGTACTGAGGACACTGGTTGTTGCCATAGTAACATAGGGGTGGCATCCACTGGAAGTAAAAGTACTGAGGACACTGGTTGTTGCCATAGTAACATAGGGGTGGCATGCACTGGAAGTAAAGTGCTGAGGACACTGGTTGTTGCCATAGTAACATAGGGCTGGCATCCACTGGAAGTAAAAGTGCTGAGGACACTGGTTGTTGCCATAGTAACATAGGGCTGGCATCCACTGGAAGTAAAAGTGCTGAGGACACTGGTTGTTGCCATAGTAACATAGGGCTGGCAACCCTGGAAGTAAAAGTGCTGAGGACACTGGTTGTTGCCATAGTAACATAGGGCTGGCAACCCTGGAAGTAAAAGTGCTGAGGACATTGGTTGTTGCCATAGTAACATAGGGCTGGCACCCCCTGGAAGTAAAAGTACTGAGGACATTGGTAGTTGCCATAGTAACATAGGGCTGGCAACCCTGGAAGTCAAAGTGCTGAGGACATTGGTAG
>JABMCL010000816.1:1997500-2030000 GCA_018857735.1 Alviniconcha marisindica
CGGTCCCTACACGACGGCATGATGGCCAAGTCATAGAGAACGGCAACAAGGCTGCGTCCTGGCCCCAACCCTCTTCAGTCTACTGTTCGCTGAGATGCTGTCTGCGGCGCTGGCACCACGATCCGCTACAGAACTGACGGGCGCTTCGTTGATCTGCGGCGACTGAAAGCCAACACCGAAGTGCAAGAAGCTCTGGTCCGCCACTTGCTGTTTGCAGACGACAGTGCATTGGCTGCTCACTCCGAAAAGGACCCGCAATGCCTGGCTGACTGATTCTCTACTGCTGCCAAGGCCTTGGGCCTGACAATCAGCGTTAAGAAAACTGAGGTCCTCTGCCAGGCGGCCCCGGGAACCACTCAGTCAGAGCCATCTATTAAGATCGATGGAGTTGCACTGAAGAATGTCGAGGACTTTACATACCTCGGCAGTTGCCTGTCCTCATCTGATAACCTTGACACCGAAGTCTCCTGTCGACTGTCCAAGGCCAGCAACGCATTTGGGCGCCTGTGGACACGAGTTTGGCTTGAGCACTTATTACCCAGGCTACGAAGCTTGCTGTCTACAGAGCTGTAGTCCTCCCAACCTTGCTGTATGGCTGCGAGACCTGGACACGCTACCAGAGACACCTCAAGAAACTGGACCAGTTCCACCTCCGCTGCCTCCGCAGGCTCCTGGGCATCTCCTGGGAGGACAGAGTCACCAACCAGGAGGTGCTTCGCCGTTCCAGCATGCCAGGTGTTTAACTCTTGATCATCGCGGCACTCGCAGGCAGAGTGGCCAGACAAAGCGCTACAAAGACTCCCTCAAGAACTCTCTGCGTGCCTGTGACATCCCTGTTAAAGGCTGGGAGCACCTTGCAGCAGATCGTAGCGCTTGGAGGCTGGCAACCCACAACGGAGCCCAAGCCTTGGAGGAAAGGCGACTGACACAGCTTGACATCATACGCCAAGCCAGGAAAGAGAGGAAGGCCAAGCCAGGAAAGAGAGGAAGGCCTAGCCAGGAAAGAGCGGAAGGCCAAGCCAGGAAAGAGCGGAAGGCCAAGCCAGCTGCTGCCGTAGCCTGCCCGGTGTGGGGACGCATCTGCGCATCGGACTTTGGTCTGCGGTCACACTAGAGGCCCCACGGACGTCGTCGTCGCTTCGCGACGGACAACTATGATGATGATGATGATGATGGTGTGTGTGTGTGTGTGTGTGTGTGTGTGTGTGTGTGTGTATGTGCAATATCCTGCTGTACATTTTTGCATTTGCAGTATTTCTAATTGTGTTACACATGTGTGCTCAGATCAGTTTGGTCATATTTAGTTACTGACAACTGGTTTCTTTACCAAATTGCTGTATGTAAATTCTTGCCTGGTTTGGCGACCGTGCAAACCTTTTTATTTTGTCCATTGTATGTGGGGTTTTTTCGTGTTTGTTTTTTGTTTTGTTTTGTTCAGCGCATTGTGCCGTAGATTTGGCTAAGGCCAGGGTCAAGCGCAACAGAAATGTCCATTATTATACAATTAACACTGTAACGATCTCATTTATGCAATGTAAGCTACTATACACACACACACACACACACACACACACACACACACACACACACACACACACACACACACACACACACACACAGTGGGTTTGAGTAGGTCAATATTAAAGTCCCCGAGTAGGATTATTTCTTTGGACTCTAGACATACAGCATTCATCACAAAGATGAAGTTATCCGTCCAGTCAACACATCCTACTGGATTTTTGTAGACGAAACAGAGAGAGAGAGAGAGAGAGAGAGAGAGAGAGAGAGAGAGAGAGAGAGAGAGAGAGAGAGAGAGAGAGAGTCTGAATGGTTTATTGAAAAGGCCGTGGGCCCATGTCAGTTGTGGTGACGAACACAGTCAAGCAACTTTAGGTCAACGTAAGGCTCACAGGTACAACATATGTCCAGACAAAACGGTATTGCGTACATCAAAAGCCTTGTGTAGAAAAGCAGCGAGTCGGAGTTGGAGATACTTGTTTTCAGAAGCAAACAACATTGACAGTCTAAAAAGTGATGGACATCTGACATATTTGCATGGTATATATTTATCTCTTAGGTCATTGTACATAGGACATGATAATATGAAGTGAATTTCGGATTCAATCTCGTGGTTGCAAAAAGGACATGCAAGGTCTGCCTCAGCATTCCTAGCAAAGCGAAGCCTGTGGGATCTCAGTTGTGAAACACCTAATCTTATTCTCGGCAAACAAATTTCTTGCTTTTATGTGCTTTAAATCGTGCAAAAATGGTGGCATAGTCAAGCTTGATTTAAACGTGTTATACATAATGAGAGAGAGAGACTGTGACACTTTGATGGTTTATTGTTGCAGACGATAGTCCATAACAATGGGGTTGAGCCTATTTTTTCATAGCCGGTTTGCACACACACACACACACACACACACACACACACAAACACACACACATATGCTCTCTCTCTCTCTCTCTCTCTCTCTCTCTCTCTCTCTCTCTCCTCTCTCTCTCTCTCTCTCTGTGGATACTCTGATAAGACTACGGCTTGGCATAAACGAACTTGGCGTAAACAAACGCTTCCAACCTGAAAATGCAACAAAGACGTGTCCTTTCTGCCCAGGTGTCCTGGAAGACGAAATTCACTTCTTGTTTATATGTCCTGTTTATGCTGGTGTCCGACATAAATACTTGAGGGAGTTTACTGACAATGATGTTGAACCCTCTCTTAATTCTGTATTTGAAAACCCAAGTATTGATGCTAACAGGAAAGTTGCAACGTTTGCTTTTTACGGTTTGAAGCACAGAGAAGAAATGCTGGCTTCGTAACCCTGTACTTGTGTGCAACTGTCAAGCAATGGAATATAGGTATTATGATAGTTATCCAGCATTCCGTAAGAATGTGATGTATCTTATGCTAGTTATCCAGCACTCTGTACGAATGTGGTGTATCTTATGCTCATGGCTATACAATGTGAAATGGTAAAAGTATGCAGAACAATGTACATCGTACATCAAATCGTCGAAGATAGTGCTGAAGTGTAATATACGTTCACCCCCTCCCCCCTCCCCCATTCCCTCCTTCTGTATGGGTCGGTGGCCTTCACAATAAATCATGTGTCAGTCTCTCTCTCTCTCTCTCTCTCTCTCTCTCTCTCTCTCTCTCTCCCCCCCCCCCCCCCCTCTCTCTCTCTCTCTCTCGGTTTCGTCTACAGAAATCCAGAAAGCTTTTGCAACAAAAGAAAAAGAAGTTCAATGAAAATGTATTCAGTAATCTTATGCAGTCAGTCTCAGACCAACAGGCCTTCTGGCAGAATATGCGTAACATTTGGAAGAGTAAGCCTCATAACAGTATTTCAGAACAGGAGTGAGCAAGTATCAGCCTCACAACAGTATTTCGGAACAGGATTGGTTTAACCACTTTCAAAAGGTGCTTGAGCAAGATAACCAGGATCAAGATTCTGATGATGATTTTGAAAATTGTGAAAGTGATGTCTATTATGACAGACCAATTACGAGAGAAGAAGTTTTATTAGACATTCAAAGGTTAAAGAATGGTAAGGCTGCAGGTCCGGACGGTTTTATTGGTGAATTACTCAAGCATGCTGGACATTTGGCAATGGACTTTTTGGTTATGTTTTTCAATGCTTTGTTTGATCGTGGTATATATCCAGATAGCTGGACAGAGTATAATTCTTCCTCTCTTTAAGAAGGGTAATCAAAATGATCCAAACAACTACCGAGGAATATCTCTATGCGATATCAGTAGTAAGTTATATAGCTCCACAACGGGTTACAGGAGTGGATTGAACAAAACAATTTAACGGGAGAATGTCAAGCAGGTATAAAAAAGACTACTCAACTGTTGACCATATGTTTACATTGATGGCAATGATTCAGAAAAAAAATTGCCTTAAATAGAAAGCTGTATGCGGCCTTTATAGATTTTGAAAAGGCCTTTGATACGATATCGAGAAAACTACTTTGGCCTGTTCTTTTGAAAAATGGTATTAAGGGTAGACTGTATAAGTGCGTTAGAAGTATGTATGAAAATGTGAAGGCTAGAATTAGATGTAGTGCTAAGTTTACAGACTATATTAATTGTACCCGTGGTGTGAAACAGGGTGATGTGTATAGCCCTGTCTTGTTCTCATTGTTTATTAACGGGCTTGCTCTTGATATTATCAATAACGGCAGACATGGAGTAAGCCCGAGCAGTGACTTTGTCCAGTTAGTGATATTATTATTTGCAGATGACTTGATATTGCTGTCTGAAACTGTTATTGGTCTGCAGACACAGCTTAACAGTCTGTTTAGTGCTGCGTCAAGGTTACAACTTAAAGTAAATATGAATAAAAGTAATATAGTGGTGTTTAGGAAGGGAGGGTATTTAGGTGCCAGAAAAAGATGGTTTTACGATGATCGTTTGATGAGAGTGGTGAACTGTTATAAGTATCTTGGAATATGTTTTTCAGTTGTCAAGATTTGGTAAGCAGAGCAAAAAGGGCGCTGCTGTGCATTTTGAGTAAATTATATAGAATTGACTGCAATTCAATTAATGTTTAAAAAAAAAAGATTTTTGATGCTCAAGTGCAACCAATTGTTCTCTATGGAGCAGAAATTTGGGGTCTTGAAAGTATCTCTTCGGTGATTGATAATGTACATTTGTTTGGTTTAAAACGTTATTTAGGTGTAGACACGAGAACCCCAAATGATCTTCTGTATGGAGAAGTTGGAAGGCTTCCTATTCAAATTAATGCAAGTGTTCGATGTATATAGTACTGGTTAAAACTGACACGCATGGAAGAGACCAGACTGCCTTTGAGAGCATATAAAATGTTACTGAATTTGGATCAAAGGGGAAAAACTAACTGTGTGACTAATGTTCGTAGAACATTATGTGCTAACGGGTTTTCTTATGTTTGGGATACTCAGGGTGGGGGATGTTTGAATGCATTTATTGGGGAGTTCAGACAAAGACTTATTGATATTCGATGGCAAGCCTGGCCAGGCCATATAAACACCAGTGACAGATTTTCGCTGTACAGACAATTTAAAACATCAGCTGCTGCTGAACCCTACATATTGTTAAATTTAAACAGATACATAAGGTATGCACTGACCAGAATTAGATTTGGGGTGTCATGACTTGAAATGTCCATTGTGTCTTTCGGCTGTGGATAATGAAGTCCATTTTGTTCTATACTGTCCTGCATTTGATGTTTTAAGATACGAGTTTATAGAGTCAAAATATTTCAATAACCCATGTGAATTTCGCTTGGCATTGCTCTTAGCTACACAAAAAGAACGTGCACTGAAAAATCTTGCTTTGTTTGTTTATAAAGCATTCAGCAGAAGGAATACCCTGCTATTGTGAAGAACCTACATGTACATTATGAACCAATAATTATTCAAGAACGTTATCATAATATTATCATTTACACAAGCTTTTGCTTCCGCCTTGTCCAACGTCAGTAACTTGATTACTGTGTGTGTATTGTCTTATAAGTTTGATTGTGCTTACACCCCTTCAAATGGGGAATGTTTTTATGAACAATAATATTACTAGTAAAATGTTAAGTGCAATTCGCGCCTGAAATAAAAACTTAAAAAGCAAAAGCAAAAGCCTACATACTGGTAAACATGACATATACTCTATAAAGGTGTGCAGGGCATCCGTCAATCACAAACATAACACCACTAATGTGTGTACATTGCCACTACTCTCACCAAACATAACACCACTAATGTGTGTACATTGCCACTACTCTCACCAAACATAACACCACTAATGTGTGTACATTGCCACTACTCTCACCAAACGTAACGCCACTAATGTGTGTACATTGCCACCACTCTCACCAAACATAACACCACTAATGTGTGTACATTGCCACTACTCTCACCAAACATAACACCACTAATGTGTGTACATTGCCACTACTCTCACCAAATTCGGCTGCAACAAATGCACTCCTAAACACGGTATCCGAAAGGCACACACACACACACACACACACACACACACACACACACACACTTACGTATATATCTTCTCCTGTCAAACCAGTGCGGCTCCTTTTTGCTAGAGTGAATGTTGGGGTGCAGGCAAATCCGTGCGCGGAGATCCGAGGTGCCGCTCTTGCTGATTCCCGCCAGGTAGAAGTAGGGAATGCAGCGAAGTTGTCCCCCTTCGTACCAACACGGGTTCTTGCTGGCATTCACGTAGCGGAAAGGACCCTGGCGACATTGCCAAGTGTTAGGTCGTCCACCGGCCGCTTTTTCTTCTCACGTCAGTGATTTGCTTATTGATCAAAGCTTACAGCATATGGGTTACGAGAATTTGCGACAACCGCCCGTGAAGACAGCGGGGGACTGGACGAGGAAGTCGGTGTATGAACTGCAAGGGTGCTTTGAATGCACAGACTGAAATGTTTTTGTTGATTCGTCTGCACATATCAGTGTTCGTCTCGTGCCTTGGGATTTTTCAAGTGCTTTCAATACAATACAGTGTTACATGCTTGCTTATAATTACTTGAACATTAGCGTACCTAGTGTTTTATGGATAATACAGTAACTGACCAACAGACCACAGTTTGTGAGGACTGGTGCTGATGTTAAGTCTGAAACAAGGTGTACGAATAAAGATGATTTGAGAAGGAATCAAAGAGAAAAGAGTGGGATTGAAATTAAAGGAGAAACTGATGAAAGAGTAAAACTGTATAAATACTTAGAAATAACGTTTGGTGCTAAACTGTCTTGGAAATGCCACGTACATGCGGTAGTTAAGAAGGTTCACAACAGGTTATATTGCTTGAGAAAGCTCAGGCCCTTGATGTCCGCGAAAATATTTTACAGATGTTTTATACAGCTACCATTAGCAGTGTTTTAACTTTTGGAATGGCTTGCTGGGGTGGGATAATGCATTCAAACAAGCCTAAAATAGACTCAGCAAGAGCATCGAGAAGGCAGGTGGGACATGGAGTAGGTCAGAACATAGCCACGCACGCTTCGCCCACTGCCAGGAATTTCTTCTTTGTTCTAATTTCTACCTTCCCGGTCAGTTCACCTTAAAAAATAGTTCCAAATGGTCTTCCTACTTAAAGTGAAAGCCCAAGGTTTTTAAGTATGCAAAATGACCATCGAAATGATTGACAAATGAGTCACTAGTTTCAGATTTAATGAAAAAAAATTGATTTTTGTTGTTGTTTAATTGGGTTTTTAATCGATTTTATTTTCTGTAGACTTTCCCGGAAGTGACGTCGGTCTGGGGAGTCAGTGCGGTTGCCATCTTAGATTCTTCAGTAAACTGTGTATGCGTGTGGTCGACAAAAAGTTAACTATGCCGGCCTACTGTGTTGCTGCGAACTGTAACAATTCGCAGACGACCCCAAGAATAACAATGCACGAGCTCCCACGCAATCGACCCGCAGTGAGGTGAAAGTGGATTAAATTTATACAATTCAAACGAGCTGACTTTCTTGCTGCGCCGCATCACGCCCATTTGTGTAGCGAGCACTTCAGTGAGTGAGATTTCGCAAACTCCATGGAATACCGCATGGGGTTTGCTGACACGATGTTCCAGTACTCTTTCAAAATCCTGCCCGACAGGCTCAAACTACTACGGCTGTATCCTTGTGGGTCTCTCGGGCAAAGTATCAGTTTCGTCTTCGGAGCTCGAGTTGGCCATTTTGCAGCGACTCCCCAGAGTGACGTAGTAGGCATATGGTCACGTGTTTTTTGTTTGTTTTTTAAATCTTTTTTAAAGTTGTGACTGAATTAGACACGTTTGATTGAGTGACGTGTTTTGAACTGCGTAGGAGAATATTCAGTGCGTGATTCGTTCCGAGGTGACTGTGCGGTTGACGAAACGTTGAGGTCCAAGAACTAACTTTCCCCAGGTAGGCACGCCAGGTGGAAGGTTGACTCACTGTAAAGGGAAATTCTCCCCAAGTAGGCGCGCCAGGTTGTAGGTTGACTCACCGTAAAGGGGAATTCTCCCCAGGTAGGCACGCCAGGTGGTAGGTTCGGTTGACACGGAGGGAACAACGCTCGACTTCCCACAAACACGTCACGGAATCTGCTGCACGTGCTACCCATGTACCAGCGCGAAACCTTCTCTTCGTCATAGCCCGTGTCGTCACTGTCACATAAAGACAGAGATGAGTAAACATGTGTGCCGCTGCACAACATAGCTACCCTTTCCTCTTTCCTGCACGTCTTATACAGTGACCTCAAACTCTGATAAATAAATGTCTGTTTTCTGTCGGTGTCCGGAGGGACGGTTCGGCAAACTGTCGCTGCTTGAAGCTGGCACTGGTTAGAGTGTAACCAACAGTGGTATGAAAACGTGGCAAGCAGAGACCGCCTAGAACTGAAACTGGTTAGAGAGTTAGTGTAACAACGTGGCTGGCCGAAACTGCCTGAGCTGAACCAACTGTGGTATAAAAACCCGTCACCGTGGTTACACCTTCATTCGCCCCTCCGCCCCCCCCCCCCCCCCCCCCCCCCCCCGGGTCACAGACCGACCGACCGACAGTCAGACCGACCGACCGTCAGTCAGACAGACCGACCGATAGACAGACTGAGACCAAAATGTATTATTTATACGCTTACCTGTATTTATCAGACGGAACAAATTTCTCCACCAAACGTCTCGGCAAGACAGGCCAGACGATCAGACGATGATAATAGAAAGATAGCACTGTGACAACTGCAATCGGTGCCAAGAAAACTGTTCTTGCTGTCAGACACTTCCGCATGGTGCAAGCAGTTAAGCCAACAGCACGTCGTCGGCGGTGTCCCTTTTCTCTGAAAGAGAAAGAAAACAAAGTTGAGAAACGTGCAGACCTTCCGCAGCTGATGGACAGCAAAGAAACAACAACAACCAACATCAACAACAACAACAACAACAAGGAACTATGCGTCGTCTCCTGAGTTTGCCGTCTTTTGTCTTCTCTGTTTGTTTGTTTGTTTTTTAAGAGAGAGAGAGAGAGAGAGAGAGAGAGAGAGAGAGAGAGAGAGAGAGAGAGAGAGAGAGAGAGAGAGAGAGAGAGATGGCCGAGTTTAGAATATGTTTTCATGTAAGTCTATGTTCTGTTCTGTTCTCGAAAGACGTTTTGGTTAGTTCTCTTGTCCTCTATGATTAGGCCTACCCTTTTTCGAATAAAATAACTAGCTAAACAAATAATGATAATAATAGATAACTTTTGTATAGCGCTAATCACTGAACAAGATATATGTGTTCCTTTGAATCTCTCAAGTTTTGTTCCATTTCATTGGAAAAAGGATAGGCCTAGTCATACAGGACATGCCCACTGACCAAAGCGTCCTTTGGGAGTACGGATTTCTGTCAATTTGTGAAGTTCCAAGTTGTCTTGTGTTTCACAAGAGAAAATCGTACACCTGAAAAAGAAAAGGAAAAAAAAGAAAAGAAAGAAATCCATGAAACCTACGTGCCAGGGTCTTTCAGTATACAGACTTCTGGTCGATATGTGCATTATTATTCTGAGCTGATAAGGCATTAGTTCAGTCCGCAGGCTTCTCACTGAAGACGCAGCCAACATTCTTCTTACTTCCTATATTCTCTCACGGCTTGACTACTGCAACTGTCTCCTCATGGGTACACCTAATTCTGTCATCCAAACTCTCCAGAAAATTCAAAGCTTTGCTGCAAGACTCATTCTCTTGGCACCCCGTCACCACCACTCAGCACCTCTCCTGAAAAAAACTGCACTGGCTTCCCATTTCAGAACTTATTAAGTATAAAGTCGCTTGTACGTGTTTCAGTGCTATAAATGGTTCTGGTCCTGCTTACCTCTCTGAACTGCTACATGTCTGCACTCCGTCTCGTACACTACGCTCTTCTTCTGACACCCGAAAATCCAACAATACAAACGCAAGACTCATGGCTTTCGCACTTGCTTTTGCTTTGGACCCCCACAAGACCTTAGACACTGCTCAACCCTTTCATCTTTTAAAGCCAGACTGAAAACTGTCCTCTTCTCACAGTATTTTCATCCCAACTAATATCAGTACCCAATTTCTATTACAGTCATTGTGTGTGTGTGTGTGTGTGTGTGTGTGTGTGTGTGTGTGTGTGTGTGTGTGTGTGTGTGTGTGTGTGTGTGTGTGTGTGTTTTGTATAATACTTTATGTAAATTGTTTTGGTAGGACTATGCTCTACATGTGTATAGAATATCATATTTAGGTTAATATGTATCATGTGAGCGTCCCGGGAGTTGATGAACGCATGATAAATGTACATTATTATTATTAGTAGTAGTATTGTCATGGCCCCAAGTCCCACTGTGGTTCATACGCTACAAACTGATGAAGCAGCCAGCTTACTCCAAGTGTGTAGTGTATGGGGGGCTGGTTTTACCGGCAGATCCGTGTTCTGTTGGTGGGACTGCTACGGTTGACGGGTGCTGATTTGATCCGTGTTCTGTTGGTGGGACTGCTACGGTTGACGGGTGCTGATTTGATGGGAATGACTGCGACGGATGACTAATGCCCTGACAGGCATGGAAACAGCCTGACAGAGATATTGTCACCGACCACATGATCTACCCGGTTAGTACACTCAAACAGCCTGACAGAGATATTGTCACCGACCACATGATCTACCCGGTTAGTACACTCAAACAGCCTGACAGAGATATTGTCACCGACCACATGATCTACCCGGTTAGTACACTCAAACAGCCTGACAGAGATATTGTCACCGACCACATGATCTACCCGGTTAGTACACTCAAACAGCCTGACAGAGATATTGTCACCGACCACATGATCTACCCGGTTAGTACACTCAAACAGCCTGACAGAGATATTGTCACCGACCACATGATCTACCCGGTTAGTACACTCAAACAGTCTAATATATTGTCACCGACCACATGATCTACCCAGGTTAGTACACTCAAACAGCCTGACAGAGATATTGTCACCGACCACATGATCTACCCGGTTAGTACACTCAAACAGCCTGACAGAGATATTGTCACCGACCACATCATCTTTCCAGGTTAGTACACTCAAACAGCCTGACAGAGATATTGTCACCGACCACATGATCTACCCGGTTAGTACACTCAAACAGCCTGACAGAGATATTGTCACCGACCACATGATCTACCCGGTTAGTACACTCAAATAGTCTGACAGATATATTGTCACCTACCACATCATTTACCCCGTTAGTACACTCAAACAGCCTGACAGAGATACTGTCACCGACCACATCATTTACCTGGTTAGTACACTCAAACAGTCTAACAGAGACACATCATTTACCCGGTTAGTACACTCAAACAGTCTGACAGAGATATTGTCACCGACCGCATCATTTACCCGGTTAGTACACTCAAACAGTCTGACTGATATATTGTCACCTACCTCATCATTTACCCGGTTAGTACACTGAAACATCTGACAGATATATTGTACCACCATCATTTACCCGGTTAGTACACTAAACATCGAATATATTGTCACCGACCACATGATTTACCCGGTTAGTACACTGAAACATTCTGACAGATATATTGTCACCGAACACATCATTTACCCGGTTAGTACACTGAAACATTCTGACAGATATATTGTCACCGAATACATTCATAATTCAGCAGCTGTGAAAGAGTCGAGGTGGCCGTCCTGGGCTGTCCGTCCTAACGAGCCTTATGGTTTCCGTGGACGTAAAGCTATATTGAACCATGCTAACACACTGGTCTCAGCGTGTTCCTAATATGTCAACCGACATCCGAGGACATTAAGCATCACCTGAAGAAAGACGTACACTGAAACAGTCTGACAGGTATATTATTGTCACGGAACACGTGATTTACCCGGTTAGAACACTCAAATAGCCTGACATATATATTGTCACCGAAATCATGATTTACCCCGTTAGTACACTCAAACAGCCTGACACATATATTGTCACCGAACACATGATTTATCCGGTTAGTACACTCAAACAGCCTGACAGATACATTGTCACCGAACACATCATTTACCCGGTTAGTACACTGAAACAGTCATATTTATATTTTTAAGTAGGAGGTTACTCCACTGTGTCGGCCTTGCTACTTGCACTGCACACTGGACTTAGAACTAAAGTTACACACACTTCCTGATTTTTTTGTTAGAACGTTTCATACATACATACATACATACATATATATATATATATATATATATAAGAGAGAGAGAGAGAGAGAGAGAGAGAGAGAGAGAGAGAGAGAGAGAGAGAGAGAGAGAGAGAGAGAGAAAGGAAAAAAACTTCTGGTAGCGTTGGGCTCCTAGCTCTTCAGTGTCTGCGTCGGCAGTACCCTTTAGCAGGGAAGGTGAGGAGATGATTTAAACTCCAATCACTGGTATACGACATCATTCTTCCACTTAAGGTGTAAACACACACACACAAACACACACACACACATCGTGGGCGAACATCGTTGGTGTTGTCGGGGTTGCTCTTGGCTCTGTTGCTGCCGCCGCTCCTCGGGTTCCCGTTGCAGCTGCTCAGATTGTCGATGACGCCGATTCTGATGTCCATATAACCGGGGCTGTTGGAAAAGCTGTCCCTGTCGTTGGACTTGCTGGTGGCGCTTCTGCTCGCCGGGCTGCTGCTCAGGACGTGTGCAGCTGTTGTCCGGACTTGACAGCACTGGCATAGCTGGGTCTGTGCTCTTGGCTCTGGTTGCTGCCGCCGGGGTCCTCCCGGTTCGCTGTTGCCCGGCTTTCGCAGGATTGGGGCGTGACGCCGTTCCCGATTTTCCATTAACCGGGGCTGTTGGGCAAGCTGTCCCTGTCGTTGGACTTGCTGGTGGCGCTTCTGCTCGCCGGGCTGCTGCTCAGGACGTGGCAGCTGTTGTCCGGACTTGACAGCACTGGCATAGCTGGGTCTGTGGCTCCGTGGCAGCTGTTGTCCGGACTTGACAGCACTGGCATAGCTGGGTCTGTGGCTCCGTGTGCAGCTGTTGTCCGGACTTGACAGCACTGGCATAGCTGGGTCTGTGGCTCCGTGTGCAGCTGTTGTCCGGACTTGACAGCACTGGCATAGCTGGGTCTGTGGCTCCGTGTGCAGCTGGGAGAGAGAAAGGCCTGCACGTCGCGCAAGAGAAGCGATAGGCCCTTCACGGACAGATGGACTTTTTCCATTAGGATGCCCGGGTCGACTCTTCCTTGCCGACAGCACTGCCAGATCGTGTCGTTACATTGCCTCTTAGTCCGGGGAGGGATTGCCGCTGCTGCAGCATCAGCTGTAGGAAAGTGGGCCTTGATTGCTGACAGCAACTTCTGGTAGTCAGCGGCGATGTTGCGTGGCATATTTCCTGTACAATCGTTTGTACCAATGGCAACCAGAGAGAGAGAGAGAGAGAGAGAGAGAAGAGAGAGACAGAGACAGAGACAGAGACAGAGACAGAGAGACAGAGAGAGAATGGTTGGTGTGTGTGTGTGTGTGTGTGTGTGTGTGTGTGTGTGTGTGTGTGTGTGTGTGTGTGTGAGTTTGAAATCTGTTTCTAATAGTGGTAAAGGAACATTCATAACTTATTTGCAAAAGACCGTTTTTTGTTTTGTTTTTGTTTGTTTTTTGTTGTTGTTTTGTTTTATCTCTCCCTCTGTGATAAAACTGTCCTTTGCACAACACGCTCTCTGATGTAGCTGTCCTTTGCACAACACACTCTCTGATGTAGCTGTCCTGTCCTTTGCACAACACACTCTCTGATGTAGCTGTCCTGTCCTTTGCACAACACACTCTCTGATGTAGCTGTCCTGTCCTGTGCATCACACGCTCTCTGATGTAGCTGTCCTGTGCATCACACGCTCTCTGATGTAGCTGTCCTGTGCATCACACACTCTCTGATGTAGCTGTCCTGTCCTGTGCATCACACGCTCTCTGATGTAGCTGTCCTGTCCTGTGCATCACACACTCTCTGATGTAGCTGTCCTGTCCTGTGCATCACACGCTCTCTGATGTAGCTGTCCTGTCCTGTGCATCACACACTCTCTGATGTAGCTGTCCTGTCCTGTGCATCACACGTTCTCTGATATAGCTGTCCTGTCCTGTGCATCACACACTCTCTGATGTAGCTGTCCTGTCCATCACACGCTCTCTGATGTAGCTGTCCTGTCCATCACACGCTCTCTGATGTAGCTGTCCTGTCCATCACACGCTCTCTGATGTAGCTGTCCTGTCCTGTGCATCACACGTTCTCTGATGTAGCTGTCCTGTCCATCACACGCTCTCTGATGTAGCTGTCCTGTGCATCACACACTCTCTGATGTAGCTGTCCTGTGCATCACACACTCTCTGATGTAGCTGTCCTGTGCATCACACGCTCTCTGATGTAGCTGTCCTGTCCTGTCCATCACACACTCTCTGATGTAGCTGTCCTGTCCTGTCCTGTCCACCACACACTCTCTGATGTAGCTGTCCTGTCCTACACCCCTCTCTCAGCTAACTGAGCATCACCCATTTCATCAGCACTGCTTTGCCTGTGAGTGAAGGAACTATATTCCAGCACATCATAGCAGTGTACTGTACGCAGGAATTCTACGTATACTTACAGCCAAGTGCACGTCTTTCCTGTCCCATTTGGTTTAAACAAACTTTTATTCATTCATCGTAATCATAAGCTCAACAAATAAGTACAGGAAACACAAAAGCAGTATGCTTATTTGAGTGTTGGGTTTAAACAAAAATTTATTCGAGACGAAATAAACATACCAAAAATCATTATGTGCTCATCAACAAGCTATGCTTATAGGCGAGTTTTGAGTGTTACCTATAGATAAAATGATAATCACACAGACATTTACGATGGCAAGATGGCAAATTGTTGTCAAAACGTCAGAGGCAACAAAACAAACAAAGACCAAAATGACAACAAAAACAAACAAACAAACAAATAAAAAAAAATAAAAAAAACAAAACAAAAAACAACAACCACAAAACGGGAGGAGGGGGGCGGGGGGTGAAAAAGCAAATAACTAACCGAATGGTCTAATGATGTCATAATTATTGATCTGAGAGAGACAGAGAGAGGGAGAGGATTAAAACATGTACTTCTTCGCTTGTATCATAAACAAATTTTAGCAGACCTTTACAGATTTACAAGCGGTCGGTTTGGCGCAAAAAATCGTGGACTATAGCAAATATTTTCTTATTAGTTTCTAAATGTAGCTGGTCGTTTCCAAACAGAAGTGTAGTGATAGTTCTTTCGTTCTCATCTAGTTTATTAATGGTTTTATTTCTAATACTATTATAAAGGGGACAATGTAGTAGGAAATGCTCTGATGTTTCTGCTGTATATCCGCATGAATATATAGGGTCTTCTAACAGGTGGCGTCTGAATAAGTCATAATTTAAATCACTAATAGCAAGTCGAAGTCTACAATGCTTAAAGGGCCTGTAATGGCAGTTTCGGGCCACAAAATCACTCCAAATCGTTTCAAAACAACATATAGGTCCGTACTAACGTTCGAAGAGAAGAAACAGTCTATTACTCACTTCTTTAAAACCTTTTCAGGCCTCGACTAGGTTGTAATGCGTTTATTTTGGCAAAAAGGTCGGAAAATACGGTCAAGTGAACGTTTCAAAACCAGCGCCATTTTGAATGCGAGATTCCGCAGAGCTATTTTAAGCCAAAGGTCAACGGTCGGGCAGTGACGTCACAAACAGACCAGCAACCAAACGGTGGAAGTCGGGTCTGTGTGTGTCCACAGGGCAACCGGCTTGGAAAAATGTCCAGTTCAAATAATATAAAGAGGATTTCAAAACAACATATAGGGATGAAACTCCTTTTCAGTAGTTGGGCCTTTGTTTATTTCCCCTTGTTATTTCATCTTTCTCGAGCCTTGTTAGGTGCGTGGCGTTTCGGTCTTTTTCGTTGTGTTTACTCTAGCTTTCACTACAGGCTAGACCTCATCAGGGAGCCTGACTTTTATTGGGTGTTTTATTTTATTTTCCCAGTTTAGCCTTGTTTGTTTCATCATAATGTAACGATGACAAAGGTTTGTTCGTTCTAGTTCAATAGACTAGCGATTCCGTGGCCTCCCTGGGTTAGGGTTTGGGGTTGGGCTAGTTGCCGGTTCTTGCCATTCACTGTTTTTTTCTCTTGGCTTGCCGTTTTGTTTCTCGAGTTATATCGTTCATTTACGATGTACGAGTGAGGGGGGTAGTCTCGATGTTTAACGAACCGCTCATTCTTTCTTTGTGTGGGGTAGTTGTGAGCGTCTGTTGCCCTGCCGTGTTGTTGTCGGCTGAATGGATTGTATCGTGTACACGGATTACGTCTTGTCTCGTTGCTCGCTGACATTTCTTGCCTCCTCTTTCTTTTCAGAAAGTGTTTTTGTTTTGTTTTCCTCTTCTTTTCCACCGTGCGTTATTTCTTTTTTTATCTCTGGTTTATTGGCCATTTCGTACCCGCTTGTTAGCTTGCCTGATTAGGGCAGCCATTTTGCGTTTCTCTTTTCGTCTGCATTTATTTACATCCCGATGCTTTGTTATCGGTAGTCCTGATTAGCGATTTGCTTTATCAGTCTGCAGCCTTTATTTTTCTAGATGGAAGCCGGGTTAGTGAGGGGTTAGTTAGAGTTAGTTAAGATTCATGTTAGTTATGGTTAATTTGGCTTTCCATCTGTTTGTCGGCACAGTTATTTTTGCTCTGTGCTCTTATGGCTGCAACAAATGTAGTCAATGTAGTCGTCCACTCATTTGTTGCAGACAGTAGTCTATTAGACTGTTGTGATTTGGTGGTGTTTTTTCCACCTTATGTTTGCAGGTAGGCCACCGTTTGCGTTTTTGAGGTGGTTTCAGCTGTTTTGTTTGTTTCATTTGGTGTCAGCTGTTTGCTTGCCTGATTAGGGCAGCCATTTTTCGTTTGCCATCAACATTTGTGGTTTGGTCTTTCTTTCTTTGCCATAGGCATTTGTGGTCTGTTCTTTTTTTCTTCTTTTTTTCCTTTTCTTTTTTGTCAGAGGCATTTGTTTCTTACACGGCCTTTTCTGCTCTAGGCATTCGTGCTAGACTTACTGTCTTTGCCTTCTTTCTTTCTTGATGTCCTCAGATGCTAAACAGCATATTAGGGACAAACTGAAATGTCGACCGAATGGTGCCGTGGCTTCGGCGCGGCCCCGTGAGAGTGCCGCTATTTTTCCCTAAGCCCTGTACTTTCGTTGGTGCACAGGCCAGCCGAGTTTCTGTTTACCTTTCGGCTTTTACTTTTCTCTCGGTTGTTTTCATTGATTTTTTTGCCTCGCTTTGTTTTGTTTCTTAGACAAGGCAGGGGTATTTGTTGGTAGTTCAACAGTTGTACCTCCTGTTTTTCCTTTCTTTTCTTCCGTGTTTACCATGTCCATTTGTTTTTTGTTTGTTTTCTTTCTCTCCTTTCTTCTTCTTCTGCATTTATTACGAGTTCATTCTTGCTGAGGATTTGTGTGTTCATTTGCCTCTTTTGTTGATTTCCCTTTCTTTTTCGGGAGGGTTTCTTGTGAAAAAGGTTTTTCCCTTTTTTAATTTTAATCTTTGCACTGGGTGCCAAGGTGTCAAAATGTATTTCTGAGTCCTTTGGTCGGTCTGGATATATTCCTTGTTGAATTGGCAAGGACGGAGGTTTCATCCGAAGAGACCGTTCCTTCCATCTACCAAGGATCAACCTAGCGAAAGCCGGGCGATGCGTGACCGATACCCTTTAGTAAAAAATTCATGTCTGTGTGGGTGTCCAGAGGGTAACCGACTTGGAACAATTTCCAGTTCGAATCTCCAAGGATGAAGCTTCCTTCGACTGCTATCTTTCGGGAAGGTGTGAAAGGAAAACAACGACCTTTGGTCTGCAGCTCTGCGCATCCCACGGCCGCACATTCGGCGTGGCATTTTCGTTGTGGACCGATTGATGGTGAAAACGCGCCTCATTCGCCATTCGCCTCAGTGGTCTGTTTGTGACGTCAGAGACCTACGTCACGGATCTCGCGCGTATTTCGAGATTAAAACAAGCAGACGAAATTCGGCCTGATCGGCATGCATTTCTTCCTTCGTAAACATACTTACTTTCATGGCATTTACATTTTATTAGATTTAAAGTTCATGTTATGCACTAGACTTTCATAATTGGGTCGATTTTCAACGTTCCGTTGCAAACAAAAACTGACTTTACAAGCCCTTTAACTTGTTCCTTTCTAGAATCAAAATAATAATATATAGGAACCATAGTGTCACTCGTTGACAAATATTTTTTCAGCAGGATAATTGAAGGGTTTGTTTGTATAGTTTCAGGTAATGTGTTCCACAGTTGGGTAGTTGACGGAATAAATGAATCTGCATATAGTTCTGTTTTATGAGCGGGAATGACTGATTTATTATGGTCGTCTACGATGATACGGGTTTGTTGTTGAAACTAGAGGTGGTCTGTTCCCATTTTACGGTCGTGCATTTCCATCAGTGCTGAAGCAGATCGACGGAAGGTGTGGCGATAACCGCTCTAGATATGTACACATTAAAAACGCCTACGAAGTAATCGCATGGGCTGGTGAACACGAAGGTATAGTTTAAAAAGACCAGATCCGGTACGGGATGTTGTATAGGCAGGGCAGCCTTGTTAGTGAGTATACATCACCCATAAAACGTATTCAGCAGTCTGCCGCTCATAACCTCGACACTTTCACTGCGCGCAAAACGTTGCCATAGATACAGTCCACGCGCCATGTCCACGCGCCGCGAGCCACGTAACTGGAGTTTTTGCATAATGTCCTCACATGCTAAAAGCATATTAGGGACAAGAGCCATGTAACAACTAAACAGCGCTGTAAGTACCCCACTTCGGCGGATATTAAAAACGCGCTATAAAGCGACACTTACTCTGTGAAAATTACATGCGACAAGAGCGCTGTGAGACTGCTGCAGAGCGGAGAATAGCGCTACATAAAAGCGATCAGCAAGCTGGGCCTGCAAAATTGATAGACATAATGTGCTGGGCCTGCAAAATTGATAGACATAATGTGCTGGGCCTGCAAAATTGATAGACATAATGTGCTCGGCCTGCAAAATGAACAGTCATAGTGTGTTGGGCATGGTAAATTTATAGCACATTGCTAGAGTAAAAGTAGTCAGTGGAACAAAAAACAACAAAAAACAACAACTGAGCAGTAATGTTTATATGCTCGCTTTCTTGTGTCCGTCACTTTCAATGCTAACATTTGAGTTAATTTTATATATATTTTTATGCCAATTTGTTGTTTTTCTTAGATTTTTATCAGTTTCATCTACATCTATATCTATCTATCTATATATATCTTACCATTAATCCTAAAAATCAGAATGGCCCCTGGGTTTTATTTTAAAGCAATAGTCTCCTCTCCTTTCTTATATTGATTGCTTCTTTAATGTTTTGATTTAGTTCATAAAACTGGCCGACAAACACGTGCACAAAACACTGAACATAAGTAATGTTGATCAGTGTGTAAATGAAGTGTTAAGGGGGTGTCAAATGGTGACCGATATACCCCAAGAAGTCTGTGACAGAATGTAAATCCGTTACTTGATGTTTTAAATGGTTTTTCTTCATAGGACCCAGGGCAGCCAATCAATGGCCTGTTTTCTGTAATACTGTCATCGCATCCTTTAGTTTAGTCGTTTTTTGTTTTTTGTTTTTTATTATTCATCCGTCACATAGCAGTTCCATTTTGAGAGTGAATGACACCTCATTACCAATACTGAACTGAGTCCTTGGTTTAAATAAGACAGTAAGTGGCTGTCGCTTCCCTAATGGTCGCTGACGTAATCCCTACCACCCTTTCCCGCACTAGCTCCCAACGTCACAACACAACAATGAGTAACCTTTCACACCCTTTAATAATCACAAAACACTACCCCGCACACGCAAAACTCACCCCATTCACATGCAGGACTTAACTAAGGTATCTGCATGGAGGACACTGATCAAATCGTTCACAAATACATCATGACATTTCACAACAATAGCGGACAATAATACGATAAAGAGGCGATGACCCAGTCACACTGGTTAAAGAAAGCACGAGAGACGCAACCGCACGAGTTCACTCGGCTAAGAGCACTGGTGGAACCAGCATTGCAGCAGCGAAGTTACGACGTCACACCGCAACACCAGACAGGTGTGGTGCCAACAGGCAGCAATCGTCGACCAGTGGCCAACGTAGACATGGCAGTAGCGGGGTTAACTGAAGAAGGGTGAGGATTAAAGATGAGCTGAAGATCTGATGATCATACGATACGATGAACTGACAATACGTGATAGACGATACACAACTGACGACTGACGAGTAATGATAGACGAATGTCGACAGACGAATGTTGACAGAGAAACGACGACAGAGTCCTGCAATCAGAATACAGTCTAACATTTCCCCGAATAACAGACCTAGTCCTGCTTAAACATCCGCTAATTATTCACACTCTTCATTGTGCACTGCAGTGTCCCATCAAGTCACGCATTATACTCACTCTCAACCTGTAATAAACTAACAACAATGTTATCATTCAATAATTTTTATGAAAATTATTGTTGAAGTTCAAATGGCAACAACTGTCAACCATATTTATAGAAAATATCCCAATGTCCAAAGCAGATACCCTTCTAATCATTTTGCACATCCACCATGTCAGCCTGTTCACTGAGCTGAGACACACACACACACACACACACACACACACACCACACACACACACACGCACGCACGCACGCACGCACGCACGCACGCACGCACGCACGCACGCACGCACGCACGCACCGCACGCACGCACGCACGCACGCACGCACGCGCACGCACGCACGCACGCACGCACGCACGCATACACACACACACACACACACACACACACACACACACTCGCTTATCACGTGTAACCGCTCATCCCTGGCCAGCATCCGCCATCTTGTTTAATCCCACTTCATAAGAAAAGCCGAACTCACAGAAAGAAAGCTTGCGAAAAGCCATCCGGCTTTGCCCTCGCTCGTCATGCTCGCCTGGCGTTACGTCACTCATTGATCCGGCCCAACAAAAATCTTTTCTCCCTTTCCCCTAACAACTCCGTATGAAGCATACCACCACACACACCCTCTTTACAGACATACAAAACCAAATAATCAAGGAAATAATAATACATACAGCAAAACATAAAAGTCCGCAAGTCTATGCAGGCTGAACGCTCCTTAGTCCGCAATTCTATGCCGGCTGAACGCTCCTTCTCGCATGAACTGTTATCTGGCTATAATGTGTGTGTGTGTGTGTGTGTGTGTGTGTGTGTGTGTGCGTGCGTGCGTGCGTGTGTGCGTGCGTGCGTGCGTGCGTGCGTGCGTGCGTGCGTGCGTGCGTGCGTGTGTGTGTTGGTGCTGGTGCGTGCTAGGTTTGTGAGAGATAGTAGAGAGAGAGAGAGAGAGAGAGGAGAGAGGAAAGCAGAGAGAGAGAGAGAACGCAGAGAGAGAGACTGATCGGAGAGAAGAGAGAGGAGAGAGAGAGAGGAGAGAGAGAGAGAGAATTTAAAGACAAATTATTCACAAGTCATAAACTCTCATGTAAATGTTTTTGAACTTATTCGGTACATGCAATGCCTTAGTGGTGTACATGGATGATTTATATCCTATCACTTAGCTTAGACTGATGAAACTGCATTACCTCCACGCTAGTTGATTGCCCGTGTTCTTAAGCGTAACAACTGGTTAAGTAATGTTTCTTGAAGTACGTTTTAAAAGCTGTCCAATATGCTAAATACTACATTTCTGTCCAACCATACTGTTGTCGTAGGCTGGATACATACCTGTTAACTTTGACCAAGTTTGCTGGGGGTTTTGGTGTGTGTTTCTCATTTTCCCTTGGGGGTTATTTCGCTTTAGGCATTTTTTCTCCTTCTTTGTGACTTAATTTTTTCTCTTTTTTCCCTTCTCATTGTATATTTGTCATTTACATTCAGATTTCTTCCTTCGTGCTGTCCATTTTGGCTGGTCCACCTATCTGCTGTTCCTATTAGCGTCTTACATTATGCAGATGTCTCTGTTTCACACTTTTCTATTATGCTTCACCGATAGAGGCTTTCTACAGAAGATGGTACATAGTATCACATTCACCCTGGCCAGTTTGTTGTTCTCTGTACTTCAGGGTACCATAACTTGAAATGAACTGTGATTTGTGTTTGTATAGAGCCAGGGTAGGTTGCTACCATGTGAAAGCAGTAGCATTAGGCCAGAAATCAGCGTTCTTAAACCATTCTAACCTCGTATCTTTTTTTTAATTCTGACGTCGGTCAAATCCAAGAATCGGCTGTCGCTTGCTTTGCTTGCTTATATGTTTATTACTGTTTTGCCTCACGATGTTTTTGAACAAACTCAGGTCGGGGATTCGTTTAAGTGTCACTCAGAAAATGTGTTGCCTGCCATCATAGATACAGCGTGTTATACTCTCGTAACCTTGCGTAAGCTACTTCCGCGCGCCGGCGACATTGAGGCAAACCCGGGACCAAGTAGGACACAGACATAGACCAGGACTGATCTATGTATTATACACCTTAATGCTAGAAGTATTAAAAACAAAATAGATGTTATAGAGGCGGAAGCAAATCAGTTTGATATTATCACTGTATCCGAAACTTGGTTGTCCCAAATAGATATGAATACCTCGATACACCTGACTAATTTCCATCCACCCATTAGACGCGACCGACCGAACGACCCACATGGTGGTGTTGCCATATATGTAAAAAATAATCTGTTCTGCAAACTGCGTCCGGATTTACAAGTAAATGGTTTGGAAGCATTATGGGTTGAAACAAAAATAAACCAAGAAAATCTGTTAGTTGGTTCCTTTTACCGCCCACCCAATTCTAGTGTCAGCTACTGGGAGCTGATAAGCGACAGTATCCGCAAGGCCAACAACTGTGTAGTAAAATTTATTATACTAGGAGACTTTAACACTGATTTTTCTAATAACCCTTCACAACACCTGATGGACATCCTAAATGTGCACCAGACTTTTCCAGCTTACAAACTCAGCAACTAGGATTACAGAATTAACAAGTTCGTGTTTAGACCTAATCATGACGCAAAGTCCACACATAGTGAGTCGCACTGAGGTTCGCCCTGCCATATGTAGTGACCACAGCGTCCCTTGCGCATACATTAGAAACTCTGTGATTAAAAACAAATAATTTAAAAGAATAATATATAACTACAGTAAACTGGACTTAACAAATTCTGCAATTTACTCACTAATGTTAACTGGAGAAACATTATCGAAAACGATACGATAGATTTAAGCGCCGCCAACTTCACTGACACTTTTTTTGAAATTGCTAAACAATGTATGCCAGCTAAAATAATCTTAGTCCGCCAGAGAGACGCACTATGGAAAAATGATGAAATTCGTGTATTGATAGAAAAACGAAAAGAAAAAAAAAAGAAAAAAAAGAAAAGAAAAAAGTAATCGAGAAGCCGACTGGAGAAAATTCCGCCAATTCAGAAATTACGTGATATTAAAAATCAGACATAGGAAAAGTGAGTTCTTAAAGTGAACTAGATAGAAAAGCATCTGACCCAAATGATTTTAGACAGAAAGATTGGTGGCGGTTGGTCCGGGCATTCCTGAAAAAGAAGAGTAAAGACAATGATGAAATTCCTCCAATAGACTATAACGGAAATTATACTATTCAAATAAAGAAAAGGCAAACATTTTTAATGACTTCTTTATTAAACAATCAACTCTAGAACACGAAGATGACACACCACCAGACCTCCCTCAACTAGACTGTCAACTTAATGACATTACACTATCAGTTTTCTGAAGTAAGCAATATTATCCAAAACTTAGATAATAGTAAAGCCACCGGTCCTGACCAAGTCCATAACAGATTACTTATTGTCGCCTCTTCTATCATTGCTGAACCTCTTGCTATACTATTTAACAGATCTCTCAGAGAAAGCAAGTTCCCTGCAATTTGGAAAGTTTCTCACGTTACCCCCTTGCACAAAAAGGGGCCCAAGGAGTTTTGTAACAACTATCGCCCCATTTCTTTGTTAAGTTGCCTTGGCAAAGTGCCTGAAAAAATGTATTCATAAGCATGTGTACAACTTCCTACAATATAATAATATTATTACACAATCACAATCAGGATTTATTCCTGGAGATTCCACAGTAAACCAATTACTTTGCATCTACAATGATTTATGTTCATCTTTTGATAAAGGAATAACTACGCAAGCGGTTTATCTTGACATATCCAAAGCATTCGACCGTGTATGGCACGCAGGCCTGCTATCAAAACTGGAAGCCGTCGGCATCAGAGGAAAATTGCTTAACTGGTTTCGGGACTATTTATCATGTCGCATGCAGGCTACTGTAATTAAAGGAGTGTTTCAGCAGGAGTCCCACAAGGCTCTGTGCTTGGACCACTTCTGTTCTCGATTTATATTAATGACGTTGTTAACAATATTGAGTCTGTGGTCAAGTTATTTGCAGACGACACTAGTTTGTCCTTGGCACTAAACAACCCCGACTCGCGTGCTGAAATACTGAACCATGACTTAGAACAAATTAATGAATGGGCCAAAAAATGGAAAGTTAGATTTAACGAAGAAAAAACTGAACAATTAAACTTTACTAGAGGTCAGAATCAAAATCAACAACTCACTTTTGGCAGCACAACTCTAAAAGAAACACCATCTCACAAACACTTAGGGATAATCCTACAAAACAACTGCAGATGGGATGAACACATTAGGTCTGTTATAAACAAAACAAGTATGTTAATTTCCTGTCTTCGGTCTTATAAGTACAAAATAAGCAGAAAACGCGTTAGAAACTATGTACAAATCGTTCATCCTCCCACTTTTTGATTATGCTGATATTGTCTGGGATAACTGCACCGACACTTTTCAAAAATGCTAGAAAACCTGCACCTAGAAGCCTTAAAAATCATTATAGGAGGTATACGCGGAACTAGCCACCAGAAACTTTACAAAGAATCCGGATTCTGCACATTAAAGGAAAGAAGGAAACGGCATAAACTCTTGATGTTCCACAAAATGATACTAGGTCTATGTCCCCAATATATAAGTGACCTGTTGCCCCCTTTAGTCGCCCACATTAATCCGTACCACAAACGCAGACCATTAGAAAGAGACGTGACTACATGCAAAACTGAACTTTATAGAAACTCCTTCATTCCATCTACCATAGCAGAGTGGAATTCTCTCCCCATTAGCGTTCAACAAAGTACATCTTTAAGTGTTTTTAAACGATCATTGTCCTTGTCCGACAGTAAAGTTCCAGCCTATACTACTTTGGAGAAAGAAATGCACAAGTCATTCACTGTCGCCTTCGCCTAGAAATGAGTAACATTAACAATGACCTAGTCAACCGCCATTTAAGCACCGACCCAAAATGTTCTTGTGGTTATTCTAGAGAAACGGCCGAGCATTACCTCCTTCATTGTCCTAACTACTTTAACATCCGTGCAAGAACAATACTTACCCTCCCCAGCAACCAAACCAATATTAGAACACTACTATACGGTAACTTAGACCTGCGACTTCCAGAAAACAAACACATATTCCTAACTGTCCATGAATTCATTAAGCTATCTAAACGACTTTAAAATCAGAACTGTAAGCTAGCAGGTAGCTGACCTGTAATATTTTTTTTAATTTTTTTTATTTGTTTGCTTTTTACCGTATATACTGACTTTTTGTGCACATGTGATTTGTCCTGTTAACATAGTACAGTTAAGGGACGTTAAAAATCCAAGCATGAACTCCTTCTGTATATGTGATTATATGTTTTAATTATACTGTAATGGAGTGGAGTGGTAGAAGGACAGGACACAGGCAGCGGAGTCAGTCAAAATGGAGACCACAGCAGGCGGCGACGGCAAACAGGCTTTATTCTACAGCAGCAGACAACTTTCTCAGCATCACCAAAATCCTCCCAAAATCCTCACGCGCACGCATAGATAAGAGAACTGCGCGGGCCGCAAAGAACACACGCTGTCGCTACAATGAAATCAGCCCTCTGGACCACAAAATGGCTGACAATTGTGTTTCCTTGGCCCGCACAAATACAGTTTCCTCAACAATAACTAAACTAATTAAAACATGAAATACATCAAATAAAAGCTACAGTTACAACCTTTTAAACCGTATAAACAAAATGTACACACATGACTTATTTAATTTGCAACAAGAGTGGGAAGCGTGGCTTGCACCTGTCTATAAGCAGATTCGTACAACTAAATCACAACTAACACAATGTACAAAATATAACTGTCAATAAAACTTACATCAGAATAAAGAGCACGCTCCCACGGTTAAAATGGTACATAACAATTACAATACAACGCTCTATAAGAGAAGCAAGACACACTCAAAGACTAGTACTAAAACAATCGGTGCGATCTTTCGCCTGGGGCGCGTTATCTTAGTCGCAACAGCGCTGATAGTGATATCAAGTAGTCTATGAATATAACTTAGCTTCTACAGTACACAATACTCAATAAGTTAATTTCAACCCAAAATAAACACTAAACATGAAGTCAGCTAAGCAAAATACTATACGACAAAGCATGATCGACACAGAATTACTTTCATCGAGTCAAAACAACGATTCACTACTATTCACTAGTACTACACAGAAAATGCGCATGCAGACGACGGCTATAAAAAGAATGGACCTAGAGAGGCATCGGCTACTGATTAAGCTCGATCCTGCGTCTAATAAGATTAAATAAACATTCTAAGATGCCAAATTATATTCACATGGCTTAGTGCATAAAAAGGACTAGGTAAACAAAGAGTAGGTAAACAAACAAGCGGTCAAAATATTAAGGGAGTAAACAGATTTGAAAATGGCGCGCACCGGCGGCTATTGCCGGTCGGCTGTGAGAAGGCCATGTGGCGTTACGCAACACGCAGCGCTTCAAAACAAAAGCGTCGTCTGCTCCGGTTCCCGGGTTACTAACAGTACAGTAATGAAATTGCATGGATCTGATAACCGGGGCGGGATTATTGTAAAAACGTACAAAGAGCACTTGCTGACAATACAAATGACCGACTGCCTGCTCATACCTCTGAACTTTGTCAAAAATTAATAATTATGCTACTGTAGAAAAATGACTTCAAACCATCTTTCCTTTTCCGTCTCCCCACCCCCTCTGTCTCACACTCCATTTCTCTCTCGCTAGTATTTATTTAGGCCACCAGCCAAATATCTGTCTACCTAACATTGTTTTGTTTTTTCAACTACAATATGTTTTGACTGTTTTCTAGTGACTGTTCGTATTTTGTGTTTTGTTATTGTTGTTTGTTTCTTTTTTGTTTCCTCTTGTTTTAGTTTTTTTTATTGTTGTTATTTTTTTGTCACGTCTCATTTATTGATAGCGAAGTGAAATTGTTCGTCCGCCATACATTGTGTTTTTTCCAACTGCATGAGCTCATCGCCTATAAGCTATAGCTTGTTGATGAGTACATGATGATTTTTTGTATCTTTATTTCGTCTCGAATAATTTTTTGTTTAAACCAAAACATAAAATGCTTAAACTGTTTCCACACACACAGAGAACAAATACCGGCCCTCGGCCCTCCACGCAATGAAGAAGAGAAGAGATTCTGACTCACCAGACGACTCGTATAGCTGTATTTCCCTGGTACTAGTAGTAATGAAAACCTCGCATTTCACGGCGACAAGATAGGCGGAAAAGATCACTGCCGTCGAATAAAGAATTCCGCGGAACGTCTGTCCTTTAGTTTCAGTAACAAGGCAAAATATCGCAATCGTCGCTGACTCGAGAATGATCCCCAGTCTGTTGAGAATGAAGTGACAAGTGTTCTCTGTGTGCGTGTGTGTGTGTGCGTGTTTCCGTTTTAGTTTCTTCTCCATCCTACTCCAGTGTACCGGCTGTGCACTTAATACAACAGTATTAATCGATCCGGTCTCAAAGTCTTAACCCGGAGCTGGGTTTCTGTGCTACAGGCAGAAACAGTAGCACCAACACACACACACACACACACACACACACACACACACACACACACACACACACACCACACACACACACACACACACACACACACAACAAAACAAAGCAAAAGCAAAAACATCTTTTTGTAGTAAGCTTAGACACACAGAGTGATAAACAGACAGACAGACAAACAGACTGACAGACAGACAGATACAGACAGACAGACAGACAGACCAGTTTATTTATAACATAGTAATAATGAGATCATGACGCTGCATGAATGCATGAATGCTGTCAAGAGATTGTATAATAGGGCCGTGAGCTGCTAGGGTGTAGTGGGGAACGGGGATAGCTCAGTGGTTAGAGTGTCGGACTCGGACTCGTGATCGAAAGGTCCCGGGTTCGAGTCCCGGCAGGAGCGGCGGGAGATGTTTCTTCTCCAGGGTCAGCTTTCTGTGCTGACTCTTATTACGGTATCCGTTCCACCCCCGTGTTACCGCAGCAGCACGTGAAAAGACCCCGGCCATTCTGCCAAAAGTGCAGGTGGCAGGTTACAGCTGCACACATACACCCTACTTATGTGGCTTTGAATTAAGTGACATTGTAACCTGGTGCATGGTTGAATGGTGTACACAGAACTTGCGCCGAAACGGCAGCATTTCACGTGGAACCAGCCATGCAACAACCACAGAGCGCTACCAGTACACCACTTCCGTGGATATTAATAATACGCGCTATAAAAGGATACAGTCACTCATTCAGAATCGCACGCCAATGTGCGCAGTGAGTCTGCTGGAGAGCAGAGAATAGCGCTATATAAAAGCTATGAATAATAATAAGAATAATAACAGTGTGAATGTTGCGGTGAGTTGCTAGGGTGTAGTGTGAATGTAGCGGTGAGTTGCTAAGGTGTAGTGTGAATGTTGCCTGAGTTGCTAGGGTGTGGTGTGAATGTTGCCTGAGTTGCTAGGGTGTAGTGTGAATGTTGCGGTGAGTTGCTAGGGTGTAGTGTGAATGTTGCGGTGAGTTGCTAGGGTGTAGTGTGAATGTTGCCTGAGTTGCTAGGGTGTAGTGTGAATGTTGCGGTGAGTTGCTAGGGTGTAGTGTGAATGTTGCGGTGAGTTGCTAGGGTGTAGTGTGAATGTTGCGGTGAGTTGCTAGGGTGTAGTGTGAATGTTGCGGTGAGTTGCTAGGGTGTAGTGTGAATGTTGCGGTGAGTTGCTAGGGTGTAGTGTGAATGTTGCGGTGAGTTGCTAGGGTGTAGTGTGAATGTTGCGGTGAGTTGCTAGGGTGTAGTGTGAATGTTGCGGTGAGTTGCTAGGGTGTAGTGTGAATGTTGCGGTGAGTTGCTATGGTGTAGTGTGAATGTTGCGGTGAGTTTCTAGGGTGTAGTGTGAATGTTGCGGTGAGTTGCTAGGGTGTAGTGTGAATGTTGCCTGAGTTACTAGGATTTTGCGTGAATGTCGCCCGAGTTACTATGGTGTTGTGTGAATGTTGCGGTGAGTTGCTAGGATTTTGTGTGAATGTTGCCACGACTCCATGAGGTGGCTCTAACTTGTATGTATCAACGTTGATTGAAGTTTTGGAGGAAGCGTTGGGGCAACGTCAAATAACGGCACGAGGTTGACGTGTTGTCGCATTACCGTGAGGCTATGTTAGCGTATCCACGCAGCTTTCACTTCTCCACAAATGTCGTAGCTAGGCTATGTCAAAGAAACAACAACAACCCCACCACCACTATTTTCACCTTTATACAGCCGTACATTTAACACTGTTGCCAAGGGAATGTGACATTGTGACAAGGCTGTGAAGAGCGGCTGGGTCAGTGCACTGGTGGTGAGTGAAAAATGGCTTCATGACGTCAGCCATCTGCTACTGCTATTGCTACAGTTTAATAAAAAATCGCGCCACCTCTTTCTGGTCAATAATTTCTCTTAGCGAGAAGTGACAATTGTATGGCTATCACGGCAAATCGCGAAACGATAGCGCTTTCCGGCCAGACACACGACGGCAGCCCAGCCGGTGCTCTTTACGCTTGGTGCTCTTTACGCTTGGTCAGCCTTGCATGCCATGTTTCGCTATGGACTAATGGACCTATAGTTGCTAGACCGAGTAGTGTTCACGCGCCCTTACAGGCGTTGTTGCATCTGCTCTGCTAATTATTGCAAATTTCGCTTGATTAGTCTCCTGGTTTGATTAGTTGACGTGATAGCGTTGTTCCTCGTGATGTGGCCGTTATCGTGGTATCAGTTTTGTGTGTCACTTCCACTGGAAGGGAGGACAGTTGGTCTTGTTCTGTTTCTGCAAGTCCTGACTCTCCTCTCTGTTTTACACCGCTTGCCACCAGCCGGTCATGTTGAGCCTGTGCTCAGTGACAACGTGTTCAACACCTCCCCGGAAAATACTGCACTGGCTTCCCATTTCAGAACGTATTAAGTATAAAGTCGCTAGTATGTATTTCATTGCTATAAATGGTTCTGGTCCTGCTTACCTCTCTGAACTGCTACATGTCTACACTCCGTCTCGTACACTACGCTCTTCTCCTGACATCCGCATGCTGAAAATTCAACAATACAAACGCTAGACTCATGGCTTTCGCACCTTCTCTAGCTTTGGACCCTACATTTGGAATTCACTCCCACAAAACCTTAGACACTGCTCAACCCTGTCATCTTTTAATGCCAGACTGAAAACCTTCCTCTTCTCACAGTATTTTCGCCCCAACTAATATCAGTGCCCAGTTTCTGCTACAGTTATTGTATGTGTGGTGTGTGTGTGCGTGCGTGCGTGTGTGCGCGCGTGTGTGTGTGTGTGTGTGTGTGTGGTGTGTGTGTGTGTGTGTGTGTGTGTGTGTGTGTGTGTGTGTGTGTGTGTGTGTGTGTGTGTGTGTGTGTGTGTGTGTGTGTGTGCGTGTCAAACTCCAAGCACTGGTTTACATCCTTCCTTCAACCACTGCCGTATTTAGTTACGCCATAGGGTCCAGAAAACTGTCAGCTAACGAGCTGTTGTTGCTCAAACAGTAGTACGTTTGTTACAAACAACTCAAATTATGTCAGACGTTTGTTTTATAACTGACCACGTTGCTTACGCCAGCTCAAATAAAACCAAAATCGTTTGAATGAGATCGAAACTCTTTTTTCACCCGGGGTAGATGCGCCTCATGTTTACGTGGGCGCTAGGCTGCTTCCACAGTCAGTACCCGGTTATCAGTACCCGAACCTTTCGAAGGGCGCTGACACACTCAGAACATTGTTTTCCGGCATCTTCCTCCAGACTCTGCCAGATTTAGTTAACGTCCACTGAAACCGTACGGCTTATTAGGGACGGGGAGAAGGGGGGAAAGGGGTATGGAGGTGGGGGGAGAGGGAGATTATATACCTATCGCTACACTGTCACCACCAGAATGACTTCTGCATTAAGATGGGCATCGATGAGAGCCACTTTAATGTTTCAGTAGGAAGTGATGGACAAAGTCACAAGACAGTGTCCACAAACCACAACCTTTTTTGAAGAGAAAGGAGAGCAGAAGCGGTATCGAACCGAGGTCCTTCCACTTACCAGCCTAACGCCTTACTGCTAGGCCAAACCGGCTCACCTACCGCGTCGGTGGACAGCTGCGCGGAGATAAAGAGTCGTAACTAAATCTGGCAGTGTGTGTGTGTGTGTGTGTGTGGTGTGTGTGTGTGTGTGTGTGTGTGTGTGTGTGTGTGTGTGTGTGTGTGTGTGTGTGTGTGTGTGTGTGTTGTGAGCGTGTGCGTGCGTACGCATGTATGATGTATGATACAGATCAGTGTCGTACACATTTAAATTCGTTGTCGTTTTATCTGTGTTCGAGATGGGTGGGTGGGTGGGGAGGGGGGGCGGGGGGTCTTTCCGTATCTTGCATTGTGTGGGTTGTTTTGGTGGGACTGTGCTCTACGTGTGTATAGAATATCATATTTAGGTTAATATGTATGATGTGAGCGCTCAGGGCGTTGACGAGCGCATGATAAATGTACGTTATTATTATGATTATGATGATTATAGTTTATACAGGTGCGTGGTTAGACTGGCCTCGCTGTGTCCCAGGCTGAATCGAACAGGGGCCGCTCACTGCCTCTCACACCACATGCTGTCGACAGCCCTGACTCAAAGCGTCGTCCATTCGGGCCTTGGCTTCTTCGGAATGTTTGCTTTTGCGACTACACATAAGTGTCTTTTTGTTTGTTTTGTTTTTGTTGTTGTTTTGTTTGTTGTTTTGTTTGTTGTTTAATTGTTGTTGCTGTTGTTGTTGTTTGGGGGGGGGTGTAACTTGATGTCATATTCTGTTACCTTCATAATAGCAAGATCAGTCTTACGTGAGAAGACTAAATAAAAAGGAAGAAGAAGCTTCTTCAGAGAAATAATCAACACCAATTTTTTGTCATATGTTACCTCAGATTTAATTACGTAGTTAACGTTTTAAGGTGTTTAGGTTCAAAGCGTCAGCTGTAAGCTCAGTGTGTCGATACGGAAACTCAAACCGATTCCCTTGCAATTCTG
>JABMCL010000816.1:2032500-2040000 GCA_018857735.1 Alviniconcha marisindica
CACTACCACACACACACACACACACACACACACACACCACACACACACACACACACACACACACACACACACACACACACACACACACACACACACAACTTACAACTTACCCTTGCGAGGAAGCTAATGAATAGATAGACGTGTTTCATCTGCAGATCTGAAAAAGGAGGAAGCGCAATGTGACCGTTACACTATTGTTATCAACAGGTATCGCTATGTGACCGTCACACTATTGTTATCAACAGGTATCGCTATGTGACCGTCACACTATTGTTATCAACAGGTATCGCTATGTGACCGTCACACTATTGTTATCAACAAGTGTCGCTATGTGACCGTCACACTATTGTTATCAACAGGTATCGCTATGTGACCGTCACACTATTGTTATCAACAGGTATCGCTATGTGACCGTCACACTATTGTTATCAACAAGTGTCGCTATGTGACCTTTACACTATTGTTATCAACAGGTATCGCTATGTGTCCGTCACACTATTGTTATCAACAGGTATCGCTATGTGACCGTCACACTATTGTTATCAACAGGTATCGCTATGTGGCCGTCACACTATTGTTATCAACAGGTATCGCTATGTGGCCGTCACACTATTGTTATCAAAAAGGTGTCGCTATGTGGCCGTCACACTATTGTTATCAACAGGTATCGCTATGTGGCCGTCACACTATTGTTATCAACAGGTATCGCTATGTGGCCGTCACACTATTGTTATCAACAGGTATCGCTATGTGGCCTTTACACTATTGTTATCAACAAGTGTCGCTATGTGACCGTCACACTATTGTTATCAACAGGTATCGCTATGTGACCGTCACACTATTGTTATCAACAGGTATCGCTACGTAACTGTCACAATATTGTTATTAACAAGTGTAGCTCTGTGACCTTTACACTGCTGTTATCAACAATTGTCTCTGTGTGACCTTTACATTGCTGTTATCAACAAGTATCGCTATGTGACCTTTACACTGTTGTTATCAACAAGTGTCGCTAAGTGACCTTAACACTATCAGCTCCACGCTTTTGTCTCAAGATCATCAAACACAGACAGTTAAGAAGCGTTGGAAAATCCTCAGAGAAACAAAACAAAGACGTGAGTCGCCTCCGGTAACACTCAGTAGGCATGCTCCTTTGTTGATTCTGCAGTGGCGCCCGAGCCTCGTTCTGTTTTACATTGCGACATTCACTCTGAGGCTAACGTGTCAATGTGTGTACCTGTGCGTTTATATGTTAAGCAGGTTACCCGCCCCAGCTGTAAACAAGTGTACCCGCCCTCAGCTGTAAGGCAGGTGTACCCGCCCTCAGCTGTAAGGCAGGTGTACCCGCCCTCAGCTGTAAGACAGGTGTACCCGCCCTCAGCTGTAAGGCAGCTGTAAGGCAGGTGTACCCGCCCTCAGCTGTAAGACAGGTGTACCCGCCCTCAGCTGTAAGACAGGTGTACCCGCCCTCAGCTGTAAGGCAGGTGTACCCGCCCTCAGCTGTAAGACAGGTGTACCCGCCCTCAGCTGTAAGGCAGGTGTACCCGCCCTCAGCTGTAAGGCAGGTGTACCCGCCCTCAGCTGTAAGACAGGTGTACCCGCCCTCAGCTGTAAGGCAGGTGTACCCGCCCTCAGCTGTAAGGCAGGTGTACCCGCCCTCAGCTGTAAGACAGGTGTACCCGCCCTCAGCTGTAAGGCAGGTGTACCCGCCCTCAGCTGTAAGGCAGGTGTACCCGCCCTCAGCTGTAAGACAGGTGTACCCGCCCTCAGCTGTAAGGCAGGTGTACCCGCCCTCAGCTGTAAGGCAGGTGTACCCGCCCTCAGCTGTAAGGCAGGTGTACCCGCCCTCAGCTGTAAGGCAGGTGTACCCGCCCTCAGCTGTAAGGCAGGTGTACCCGCCCTCAGCTGTAAGGCAGGTGTACCCGCCCTCAGCTGTAAGGCAGGTGTACCCGCCCTCAGCTGTAAGGCAGGTGTACCCGCCCTCAGCTGTAAGGCAGGTGTACCCGCCCTCAGCTGTAAGCCAGGTGTACCCGCCCTCAGCTGTAAGACAGGTGTACCCGCCCTCAGCTGTAAGGCAGGTGTACCCGCCCTCAGCTGTAAGACAGGTGTACCCACCTTCAGTTGTAAGACATACTAACGTAGATCGCTGTGTACCCATCCTCTACTACCGTAGATCGATGATCCTCAGCTGTACTACCGTAGACCGCTGTACACCCACCTTCCGCTGTACGATGTAAACTGCTGTACGCCCACCCTCAGCTGCACTGTCAGAAACTGTGAGTGTGTGTGTGAGTACATTTTGCTTTACGTCCACAGAAGCGAGATGGCCTATTAGGGACGGGGACTGGGGGAAGGGGACGAAAGTGAAGGCTCGACCGCGGATACCGCCCGAAAAAGACCGGAGAGACCGTGGACCGCCGCCAGAACAATGGAAGTGTTAAGGCGGTGTCCCCTCGCCATTGCCCAGCGACTAGTGCACCGCGCAATTTCTGTTTCAACTGCCGTGCTTGGGCAGAGTCACAAGGACAATGTCCGTTGCACTGCTGTTGAGGAACAACTAGAAGCGAAAGAAGTCCAACTTTCGCAGCCCAGCTCCACCTCCCTGCTCATGATCTCTTCTGGGCTAACTTGAAGGTCTAGCTCCACCTCCCTCCTCTAGATCTCTTGATCTTTTGATCTCGCCTGGAACCTTGACCTCAGCTGCACTACAGTAGACCGTTGTATACCCACCCTCAGCTGCACTACCATAGACCGCTATATACCCACCATCAGCTGCACTATCGTACACCGCTGTATACCCACCCTCAGCTGCACTACCATAGACCGCTATATACCCACCATCAGCTGCACTACCGTACACCGCTGTATACCCACCCTCAGCTGCACTACCATAGACCGCTATATACCCACCATCAGCTGCACTACCGTACACCGCTGTATACCCACCCTCAGCTGCACTACCATAGACCGCTATATACCCACCATCAGCTGCACTACCGTACACCGCTGTATACCCACCCTCAGCTGCACTACCGTAACCGCTGTATACCCACCCATCAGCTGCACTACCGTACACCGCTGTATACCCACCCTCAGCTGCACTACCGTACACCGCTGTATACCCACCCTCAGCTGCACTACCGTACACCGCTGTATACCCACCCTCAGCTGCATTACCGTACACCGCTGTATACCCACCCTCAGTGCATTACCGTACACCGCTGTATACCCACCCTCAGCTGCATACCGTACACCGCTGTATACCCACCCTCAGTGCATTACCGAAACCCCGCTGTATACCCACCCTCAGTGCATACCGAAACCCCGCTGTATACCCCCCCTCATGCATTACCGTACACCGCTGTATACCCACCCTCAGCTGCATTACCGTACACCGCTGTATACCCACCCTCAGCTGCATTACCGTACACCGCTGTATACCCCCCCTCAGCTGCATTACCGTACACCGCTGTATACCCACCCTCAGTGCATTACCGAAACCCCGCTGTATACCCACCCTCAGCTGCATTACCGTACACCGCTGTATACCCCCCCTCAGCTGCATTACCGTACACCGCTGTATACCCACCCTCAGCTGCATTACCGTACACCGCTGTATACCCACCCTCAGCTGCATTACCGTACACCGCTGTATACCCACCCTCAGCTGCATTACCGTACACCGCTGTATACCCACCCTCAGCTGCATTACCGTACACCGCTGTATACCCACCCTCAGCTGCATTACCGTACACCGCTGTATACCCACCCTCAGCTGCATTACCGTACACCGCTGTATACCTACCCTCAGCTGCATTACCGTACACCGCTGTATCCCCACCCTCAGCTGCATTACCGTACACCGCTGTATCCCCACCCTCAGCTGCATTACCGTACACCGCTGTATACCCACCCTCAGCTGCATTACCGTACACCGCTGTATCCCCACCCTCAGCTGCATTACCGTACACCGCTGTATACCCACCCTCAGCTGCATTACCGTACACCGCTGTATCCCCACCCTCAGCTGCATTACCGTACACCGCGTATACCTACCCTCAGCTGCATTACCGTACACCGCTGTATACCTACCCTCAGCTGCATTACCGTACACCGCTGTATACCCCCCCTCAGCTGCATTACCTAACCGCTGTATACCCACCCTCGCTCTTACCGTACACCGTGTTACCCACCCTCAGCTGATTACCGTACACCGCTGATACCCCCCCAGCGCATTCCCGTACACCGCTGTATACCCCCCCTCAGTGCTTTACCGTACACCGCTGTATCCCCCCCTCAGCTGCATTACCGTCACCGCTGTATACCACCCTCAGCTGCATTACCGTACCCGCTGTATCCCCACCCTCACTCTTTACCGTACACCGTGTAACCCCCCCTCAGGATTACCGTACCCCGCTGTATACCACCCTCAGCGCATTACCGTACACCGCTGTTCCCCACCCTCAGTGCATTACCGTACCCCGCTGTATACCACCCTCAGCTGCATTACCGTACACCGCTGTATACCCCCCCTCAGCTGCATTACCTAACCGCTGTATCCCCACCCTCAGCTGCATTACCGTACACCGCTGTATACCCACCCTCAGCTGCATTACCGTACACCGCTGTATACCTACCCTCAGCTGCATTACCGTACACCGCTGTATCCCCACCCTCAGCTGCATTACCGTACACCGCTGTATCCCCACCCTCAGCTGCATTACCGTACACCGCTGTATCCCCACCCTCAGCTGCATTACCGTACACCGCTGTATCCCCACCCTCAGCTGCATTACCGTACACCGCTGTATACCCCCCCTCAGCTGCATTACCTAACCGCTGTATACCACCCTCAGCTGCATTACCGTACACCGCTGTATACCACCCTCAGCTGCATTACCGTACACCGCTGTATCCCCACCCTCAGCTGCATTACCGTACACCGCTGTATCCCCACCCTCAGCTGCATTACCGTACACCGCTGTATACCCACCCTCAGCTGCATTACCGTACACCGCTGTATACCACCCTCAGCTGCATTACCGTACACCGCTGTATCCCCACCCTCAGCTGCATTACCGTACACCGCTGTATACCCACCCTCAGCTGCATTACCGTACACCGCTGTATACCCACCCTCAGCTGCATTACCGTACACCGCTGTATACCCACCCTCAGCTGCATTACCGTACACCGCTGTATACCCACCCTCAGCTGCATTACCGTACACCGCTGTATACCCACCCTCAGCTGCATTACCGTACACCGCTGTATACCCACCCTCAGCTGCATTACCTAACCGCTGTATCCCCACCCTCAGCTGCATTACCGTACACCGCTGTATCCCCACCCTCAGCTGCATTACCGTACACCGCTGTATACCCACCCTCAGCTGCATTACCTAACCGCTGTATCCCCACCCTCAGCTGCATTACCGTACACCGCTGTATCCCCACCCTCAGCTGCATTACCGTACACCGCTGTATACCCACCCTCAGCTGCATTACCGTACACCGCTGTATCCCCACCCTCAGCTGCATTACCGTACACCGCTGTATACCCACCCTCAGCTGCATTACCGTACACCGCTGTATCCCCACCCTCAGCTGCATTACCGTACACCGCTGTATCCCCACCCTCAGCTGCATTACCGTACACCGCTGTATACCTACCCTCAGCTGCATTACCGTACACCGCTGTATACCCACCCTCAGCTGCATTACCATAGACCGCTGTATACCTACCCTCAAGGAGGAGGAAGACTCGCTGCGCGGTCTCCGGAGTGATGAACTCCTTGATGCGGCAAGCCTCGGCCGCCGCCAGCAGCTCGTACACGACGATTTGCTGGTTCTCGCTGAGCCTCTGGAACTCGGGGGTGTTGCTGAAGCCAATCACAGCCTGGATCTGCATCAGGGACGGGTTGCAGTCCTCTGGGATCATCGTGACGTTAGAGGGGACGGCAGTGCTGGAGTCAATGCCTGTGGAAGGGTTGTCGGTCGTGACGTCAGTGCCGGGCGCGGCAGTGTCGGTGACGGGAGCCACGGTGTCGGTGACGGGAGCGGCTGTGTCCGTGACGTCAATCGCAACCGTTGTTGTGACATCAACATCGGTGACGTCAGGCGGTGCCGCTGTGGTGGAGTCAGGCAAGGAGGGAGGGATGGTGGAGGCCTGGGCGACGACAACGACCACAGCGACGAAAAGAAGGCGCATCATCTGCACACGTGAGAGAGAGAGAGAGAGAGACATGGTGGTGACCTTTGGCTGCAACGCCTTTGACTGGCATAACAGTCATCATGGTAATGATTATAGCCATCACCGACAACTCTTACAGCAGTTGCAACAGCAACAGCAAATTGAAGTGGCCGAGTGGTCGAGGGGTTCCCGGTCTGATGTCCACTGGCTAGTGTTTCGCACAGCAAGGGTTTCGGGCTCGGTGCTGTTATATCGTATGCAAGGGAATATTGAAGTGAGACTATTGTTTCGTTCTGGGGAATCAGTGTGTATGTGTAATTGTTGTGTACGTGATAGGTTCAACTTGTGCACCTTATCTTTTGAGAGTTGTTTATGTAGTTTCGTGACTTTTCTCCCCCTGATATAAACGCAATGGTTAAGCAGCCAGAAAACGTCTGTGCACAGAGACAGTCAAGTTGTATCGTACGGTAATCCGCCCCTCTTTCCCCGGTCAGCGCTGCTGTCTGTCACAGAAACGGGACTGAATGTCTAGTCCTTCGGGTGAAGACGACGACAAGCATGCCAGCCCACGTGCGTCTGGCCGCGTGTGTAAACGACCCCAGAGCAGTTTTTGGCCCCGTGAAGAGCTTTCCAAACGTCCACGGGTTAAGTATTATATGTAAGCTACTAGACCCCGTTACTTTACAATCTGTGAACACATAAACATCGTTTGCTTCGATAGGGCTGAGTACCGATGCACCAACGGCCGCTGTAACCCACTCACTCTTTAGGGGTTTGCACCCCCGGGGTTGCCTGGTGGCAACCCGCGTCTGCCGTCTGGTCAGTTTGTGTTGTACTGCAGCGTCTGCCGTGGCTAAAAAGGCCTACGCGGGAGTGGCTGTCCCCGTTGCATCTGCTGCAGCTATCGATGCTGTCTTTCGGGTTGATTGCGCTTCCCAACTTCTCGGTCCTCCTCGGCAGACTGCCTCTTGAGTTTGCTGACGTTCTCTTCTCTGGCTGCTGCCTCGCGTGTGGCTGCTGTTTGCAGCACATACAGTCCCCTACAGCCTCCTCCAAAGCGTTGTTGTGGCATCAGTAGTCTGGTAAACGCTCGGGGTGGGGATGGGGTACGTCTACACCCTGAAGCGCCCGTCAGGCCGTGCAGCTGGTGGTGAGCCTGAGGCAAGGGAATATTGGGGATCTTCCACTCACGCAGCTCAGGACGTGGCCGAGCCGCCCGGCGTGTTGGTGCCCGAGGTGTTGGTGCCCGAGGTGTTGGTGCCTGAGGTGTTGGTGCCCGAGGTGTTGGTGCCCTGAAGACCGTACAGA
>JABMCL010000816.1:2045000-2050680 GCA_018857735.1 Alviniconcha marisindica
AAAACCAAAAAAAGGTTTAAATTTAAAAATTTTAGCAATGGACTTTCTGTGCCGAATTATTTTGCCAAATCTAAAAAAACCCCAAGGGATTTCAAAAAGATGCTAAATAAGTATATAATTAAAATACGGAAAGGGGAAAATGAGGAACCCCCACAACCAAAAAAAAAAAAAAAACAAAAAAAAAAACATTGACGCCCAAAAGCACCAGACCAAAAAGGGAGAAGAGAAAGATTGGGGGGGAGGAGAGAGAGGAAGAGGGAAAAGAAAGGGGGAAAGAGGAGAGAGAGAGAGAGAGAGAGTTTTCTGAGGAAAGGTATTGAAGAGGAGGGAAGAAGGGAAAAACGGGTTAAAAAAAGAAAGGGGGGAATTTTAAAAAATAAATAAAACAAATTTTAAATTTAGAGCCCTTTTCTTCATAATAATTATTAGTTTAAACACAAACCCAAAACCACACCACAAAACCCCACAAAAACACACACACACCAAACAAACACCACACACCACACCCCACACACACCCCAACCCACAAAACACCAAAAAACCAAACAAAAACCAAAACCACCCACCCCAAACCCAACACACAACCAATAACAACACAAAAAAAACACCCCCACCAACAAAAAAACCAAAACCCCACCCACACCATCCCCGAATACAAAGACCACAAACCAAACACAAACCCCACAACACAAAAAAACAAAATTTTTCCCCCGGGGGGGGGGCAAAAACACCAAAAAACCACAACAAAAAACCAAACACACACCACCAAACACCAACACAACACAACCACCACCACACACACCACAAAACCAAAACAACAAAAACAAAAAACAAAAAAAAAAAACCCACCCACCACAAACACACACCACACACCCACCCACACACACACCAAAAACCCCCCACCCCCCACCCCCACCACATCCCCCAACACCCCCCCCCACACCCCCACACACCCCCCACCCACACACACCAACCCCCACACACACCCCCCAACCCCACCCCCACCCCCACACACCAAACCACACACACACCACCCCAACCCCACACAAAACACCCCCACACCCCCCCCACACACACACCCCACAACACCACACACCCCCCCACCCCCCACACACACACCCCACCAAACCCCCCCAACCCCACCCCACACACACACAACACACACCACACCCCCCACACCACACACACCCACACCCCCCACACCCCCCAACCACCCACACACCCACACCACCCACACACCCACACCCACACACCCAAAACACACACACACACACAAAACACCCACACACCCCCCCCACACACATCCCCCCACAAAACCCACCCAACACCCACCACCCCCCAAAACACACACACACCCACACCACACACCACCCCCAAAAAACCCATACCAACCAAAACCCACACACACACACACACCCAAAACACACCACACCCCCTCCCCCCCCCCCCCCCCCCCCCCACCACACACCCCCATAACTCACACCCCAGCGCGCGCGGGGCACCACCACAATTAAACATAAAAACGCGCGTGCGCCCAGCGCATAACTTAATTTTTTATTTCGTTGTAAATTGGTTTTTTTTTCCCCCTAAAAGGGAAACCTGGGGGCGGTAAACGCGAAAAACGGGATAGAGAGAGCGGGGTTTGGGGGGGTTGGGTGTGGGGGGGGGGGGGGGGGGTTGGAAAGGCAGGGGGGGGGGGGGGGGAGGGAGGCGTGGGGGGGGTGGGGGGGGGGGGGGAGCAAAGAGAGTCAGCGCTAGACAATCAGGTTTTCCCCGGGGTTCCTGCCCTGACCCCAATTAAACCTTTTCCCTTTTGGGTTCCGGGGCCCCCGAGATGGGGCAAGAGGGGGGACCCCTTTTTAAAACTCCCAAATTTATTAAACAGCGGTGCCCCGCTTACCGTAATTTCCCCCAAACGATACATGGCCCCTACTTTCAAAAGCCGCCCACAACAGCCCCTTGTGTCGTAGCCGGTAGGGGAAAAAAAGTTTTCCTTCATCCACTGCCCCCCTTTGGGGGGCCCATGGTAGGGCGGGCTGCGTCGGATGGGGGGTTCCGGTGGGTGGGGGGGGGTCCCTGGTGGGGGTGGTGGGGTCCGGGGGGTGGTCGGGGTGGGTTTTCCGGGGGTGGGTGGGGGGGGGGTGCCTGGTGGGGGGTTTGGGTTTTGGGGTGGGGGGGCGGTGTGGGTGACCGGGTAAAAAAGGAAGGGGTGGGATTTTCCGGTAAAAGGGAAGGGGGGGGAAAGTCCGGTCCCCCAAAGTCCAAAAAGGCTGACCGCACAAACCCCTTATTCACCCGGGACCCCCGTCCCGCCCCCCACATTTCCCGGGCACTCCCCCTCCCGCACCCCCACGAAATCCGTAACTAAAATTTTTCGGGGCCCAAAATTTTTAAAAACGTTCTTAAAAAACGGGTTTTTTGAAAGCAAATTCACGAAAGAAGGTAAATAGGATAAAAAGAAATAAAACAGAAAAGGGCCAAAAAAAGCTGCCCCAATTCCCAAACGGGGTTACCCCGGAAAGAACAAATGCCTCAAAATTGGGGGGAAACGAACCCAACGAGAAGATGGGGGGGTGGGAAAAAGAGCACGAAATAGGGGGAAAGGCGGGACAAAACACGAAGACAGAGAGAGCCCGACAGAGAGAGACAGAGACGGACAGATGAGACAGACAGATGGCTGGGGACAAAAAGGGACGAAGACATAGGGGAATTTTTTTAGCAAAGGGGAACACCACGGGGGGGAACGTTGGGGGTCGGTATTTTTTGTCTTGTTGCAAGTCTGAACAGCAAATGTTTTAACTGCATCACGATCCACAGAAACAATCGAACTTTTTTTACACCACTAAAACTCAGCGACCTCCAGGATCCCCCCCCCCCTGTTCCCCCCCCCCCCTGTTCCCCCCCCCCCCCCCCCCGCCCCCCCTCCGATATATTTGTTAAGTCAAGCCTATACAAAGGTCGAAAAGACAAAAGGCTTTGGAACCAAAATGGGCTGTTGATCCAAACAAAACAGATCCAACAAAACAGGGGCCCAGGGGCCGAGAGATGTGGAACAGTGTATAAAGCTCATCTTAGCGGCGCTTGCCAGCAGCTGCTGGCTGTCAACATTTCCTGCCCTCCTCGGGGTCCGCGTTCTCCACACAGTTCTCTTGGTGCCCGAGTTGATCGACCGGTGGAGTTACCATGTCTCAGTCTTTCTTCTTTCTTTGCTCCCTTTTGCTTTTCTAATTCTCTCTCGCACACACACACACACACACAGATACACACGAGCGCACACAGCACCCCCCCCCCCCCCCCCCCCACACACGCTCACACACGCGCGCGCCCATTGTTCGATCATAATAACCGACTTATACGTTTTTGCCAAACAGCTGCTGCTACGGTTTATCACGCTAGATGTTGATTTTATAGTGTGTGTGTGTGTGTGTGTGTGTGTGCGTGCGGCGTGCGTGGCGTGCGTGGTGCGTGCGTGCGTGGTGCGTGCGTGTGTGTGTTTGTGTGTGTGTGTGTGTGTGGGGTGTTGTGTGTGTGTGTGTTGACGCGAGGTGTGTGTGTCTGACCGGTGTTGCTGTGTGTGTGTGCTGCGTCGTGGTGTGTGTGTGTGTGATGTGTGTGTGTGTGTGTGTGTGTGTGTGTGTGTGGTGTGTGGTGTGTGTGTGTGTGGGTGTGTGTGTGTGTGTGGTGTGTGTGTGTGTGTGTGTGTGGTGTGTGTGTGTGTGGTGTGTGTGGGTGTGTGTGTGTGTGTGTTGTGTGTTGGTGTGTGTGGGGTGTTGGGTGTGTGTGGGTGGGTGTTTGTGGTGTGTGTGTGTGTGTGTGTGTGTGTGTGTGTGTGTGTGGGTGTGTGGTGGTGTGTGTGTGCAGCCACGTTGCACAGACGAAGGGAAGTCAGCTGGTGAGTGTCAAGTGTAGGCAACAGAAGGAAAAGGCATGATGCGATGGGGCTGAAATGTAGAGGCTGTGGTGTCAACATGACGAGAACAGCTCCTGTGGGACGCGTCCATACAAACTGAGAGAGGGGGCGGGGAAAGACACACACACACAACACACACACACACCACACACCACACACACACACACACACACAACACACACACACACACACACACACACACACCACACACACACACACACACACACACAACACACCACACACACTCACACACACAACACACACACACCACACACACACACCACACACACACACACACACACACACACACACACACACACACACACACACCACACACACACACCCCCACACACAAAACCCCACCCCCACACACACACCCAAAAACCCCCCAAAAAAACACACACACACACACACAACACACACACACACACACACACCCCCACCCACACACACACACACCCCACACACACCACACACCGAAAAAAACCGAGAAACAAAACAAAAACTTTTTTTGTGTGTGTGTGGGGGGGGGATGGTTTATTTTTGTTTGTGTTTGGTTTGTGTGTCTCTCTCCCCTCCTCCTCTCTCTCTTCTCTCTCTCTCTCCTTCTCTTCTCTCTCTCCCCCTTCCCTCTCTTTTCCTATTTTTAAAAAAAATTTTAGTTTTTCAGGGCTAGCGAGGACATTTTCCCCCCAATTTTATTTCAGTTAGTGTTTTCCCTTTTTGCTTTTGGTCCCCAAAAGTAGCTGAATTTTTTTTATATTTGAAATGTGGGGTTTTAAATGTGGGTTTGTGATGCCTTTGTTTTTTTTTGTAGCTTTTCCCCCCCTCTTTCGTCGGCAGTCGGGGGCCTTAAAACCCTTTTTTGTTTTTACTTTGGGGTTGACTCGTGAAACTTTTTATAAAAAGGCCTCGTCATGATGCAAACTGTTTCCCCCAAAATAAATTTTGATCGCAACAAGGGAGAAGGCGTGAAGAAGGTTTAGGGGGGCCCCCCACACGTGCTGTGGTAAAACCGTTTTTTCCCGGGATACTCCCGCAATGCTTAAAGTTTCAGTCACTCATTTAGAATGGGCTGCGATTTGAGCTCAGTGGTGTGCTCGGAAACGGAGAATAGCGCTAAAACAAAAGGATCACTAAACTAAACCAGTTCCAGTTTGGGGTTTGGGCATCAGTTTGCCCGCATAAGTTATAAATTATGTAACTGTCTCAGTTATGTAACAAAGGGCCCTTTTTAGAAGTTTGACACTAAAACCACATGACCGGGAATTTATTATCCATTTTTTGATTTTAAGATTGGTACCAACAATCTTCCCAAAAACCGAACAAACTGTTAAAAACTAAACCCAAAAAAAGTAAGTTTTTTTTCCCTTTTTTTTTTCATCTTTTTTTAAAAACCGTTTATCTGTTGTTTAAGTATCATTTTGTGGCTTGATAAATGGAATTTCCCTGAAAATCAACAGGTCACAAACCACAGGCACAGTTTTCTCACTCGTCTTCCACGCAAGGGGCGCCACTCTTTAGCTTCCTGCCACGACGCTGACCTGACGCTACGATGAAAACCACGGGAAATGGTTGAGTGGTGACCCTTTCTGGATAGCGCTATTTTTTTTTTCCCCCCCCCTTTCCGAGCACACTCACTGAGCTCAAGTCGCATGCGATTCTAAATGAGTGACTAGCTTTACGCCTTGCGTGAATATCGGCCCGAAGCGGGGTACCGACAGCACTGTGTGGTGGGCTCCTAGTACCCTTTTTTCACGCCTTCTCCAT
>JABMCL010000363.1:0-2500 GCA_018857735.1 Alviniconcha marisindica
ACCCCCCACCCCCCCACCCCAAAATAAATAAAATAAAAATCAGTTCCGACGTTTTAATCCTCCTCGGCAGTATTCCTAAAAATAAATAAGAAACTAACGGCCAGAAGGCAAATTTCTCTGCACAGAGACAATAAAGTTGTATAGTATTGTATTGTAAATCAGTGATTAACACTCACCTTCAGACGATGACGGCGACAGATGTAGAAGACGACGGAAATCCTTTCGAAGCACAGCATCTTCCGTCTGACGCGTGCTGCCGTAGTACAGGAATGGATGATATTCCACAGACAGAAGTCTGGACAGCTCTTCCCAGTCCGCTCCTCCGAACGTGCAGACACTGACTCCATTCCTTTCCAGCTGCTCCAGTCCTTCCACGTTTCTCTGGTGTTCCCTTTGCGAGACGCTTTGCAGGTGTGAGTGTTGCAGTTCTTCGCAAGAGGGTCTACGGATTTTGTACAGGAAAGGAAAGGTCATGTTGACCTTAATGGTGACGTCGTAAATTGTTCGTGCCTGGCGAATGAACTCGTTGATTGTATCGCTGCAATTTCGACAAGGAGAATAGTTCACGAACCATTTGATTGTCTGTGAAGGAAGAGACATTTCTTGTAGCTTTTCTTGGAGGAAAGTGATGGCGTTGTATTCAGAGTGGTGTTTTCTTTCGTTTTTAAATACAGCGGGGGATTTAGAACAATTACTCAGCTGAAACATAAGAACCGAATAAACGACTCCTCCAGCCCACTTTTTCTCATGTTGTCCGCTGTTCCAGAAAGTTGTGAAAACGCCGTTTTCCGTGGAATGTTCGTAAATGGCTTCCGGCATCTTGACTTTTCTTTTCTTTTCGTAAAGCACTCGCCAAATCTGGCTACAGAATTGTTCAAAGTCTGTGTCCTTTTTCGCTCGTTGATCGATACTTGAGACAAGTGATCGCTGTGAACGGAGGTCGACGTATGCGCTAGTGTTAGGACTGATTGATGTGGTGGTGTTTAGACTTTATAAACATTCCATGGCATGTGGGGTGGTGTGCTGATTTATTTTTGACGGACGGGGGTTTTGCTTCCACCCCAATGCGTTGATGACGATACCATGAACAGCTAACGCTATACTACAACGAACTGCTGACAGCATGCTATCAGAAGCTTCTAGTGGAGTCAGTCACAACTGATATACCCAGAGCTGATCGAACAAAATTTCCCTTCACTGACTGGCGATAAAAAGAAAGTAGGCTGTAAGTGCACCGGCTGTTTAAAAATACGCACATAGCTAGTTAGGTCTTGACGGTTCTTATCCACACAGCTCCCTTCCTGTTTCTACCTCGCTGTCTGTTTTCACCCTGATCGTAGAGTAAACGTCGTGGGTGATTGGGCGTTAGCCGGAACCTAATTTTCATTCCATTCAATTTGTTAACACACACACACTGATACACTGACACTCACACACACACACACACACACACACACACACACACACACACACACACACACACACACACACACACACACACACACACACACACACTCACAATCACACACTGACACACACACAACACACACACACACACACACACACACACACACACACACACACACACACACACACACACACACACACACACACACACACACACACACACACACACACACACACACACACACACACACACACACACACACTGATTCACTTCCGCTCTTTCAATAGTTATATCTTCCGCTTTTTGGGGCAGAACTGAAACAAAAACAAACAATAGCAACGTAAGAAATACGTTATTCAGCGTTTGTATAATATTGACAGGACACAAGCATATTTTGCTGTTGTCTTTGTTTGCCGGCTGAACTACACGACAGAACGAACTTGCGGAGATTCCCGGTTCACAGAAAAGAGTTGTGAAAACAAAAGACCCACAGTTCGTCTGACCAAAGCCCCGTCTAGTTTAACCGCAGACTATGTTTAGCGAGAGTGGAGTTTTTACGTGGCTAAAATCGGATTTTCCCCATTATGTTTCCAGGGCTTACGTAATGAAGCGAAAGTACATCACTGGCTCGACTGGTGACTATACTATGGCACAGCTGCACACACCGCAAGCAAGACTTTCTGTCGCTTTTGCGTATATCTGAAATTTATAAATGTGTATGTGTAATATCATTAGAATTACTCCCGCAGGGCGGCGGGAGCTGGACGTAGAAAAAGACCCTGTGTATACTCCACCACCTTCCTAAAATAAAGTTCATTCCTTCATTCCTTCATTCCTTCATTCTCTCTTTCTCTCTCTGAACTGATCAGATGTTCTGCTTCTTCATTTGCTCATAATATGCTCATCGTATGCTCGTAATATGTAGCTCGTGAATGATGTATGGCATGTGCTCATCTGGCGGCGCTGTGAGCACGCTATGTTTTGTGTGGAAATTCTCATGTATAACGTTTCACTCACTCATTCATGCCTATATGTATCAAATAATGCCTGTAATTTGATATCTACTCATCAGTAGCTTAGCAAGGACTAGTT
>JABMCL010000363.1:27500-32500 GCA_018857735.1 Alviniconcha marisindica
GCAGATTGTGTGTCTGTGTCGTAATAAATCAGCGTTCTTTTGAATCTTCTATGTGTTTGGATCTCATCGCTATTAATGGTTAAGAAGCACGCTAATTTAAGAAGAACGCTAATTTCATAGGACAATACACAATTATTCTTCCAGGCACTCAAGGTGTTCAGCAAGCCGCTACCGGATAAGTTTTTTTTTTTTTTTTAAATCACCGTTTAACTGTCGTTTTGTGGCTTTGAAAAAGGGGCTTACCCGAAACTCTGCATATGTTTTGTACGCCATTAAATTTAGCTTTTTTTTCCCCTCTGGCATCTTTTTGGGATAACAGCTTTTTTTTGGTTTCCAAAAAGGGAAGAAAAAAGACACAGGACGCAAACAACAACAAAAACAAAAAAAAAAAGTAAAAAAAAAAAAACCCACCCCCCCCACCCACCATACACACCCCCACCCCACCAAACAAAACCCCACACACACACACCCCACACAAAACACACACACACACACACACACACACACACACACACACCACCCCCCACACACACACACACACCCGAAAAAAAACAAACAAAAACCACCCCCACAAACCCCCCCCGCCGCGCACACACTCCTTTAACACAACACACACACACACACACAAAAACACACACACCCCCCACACGCACCACACAAAACCCCACACACCCCACAAAAACCCACACACACACACACACACACACACACACACACACACACACACACACACAGATCTATCACTTTAACGACTTGACTATGTCTCATTGATCGCGTAGGAGTTGAACACTAGTATGTCGAATCACTACTTTGATACCATAAAAATATTCAATCTCACTGGCACAGCCAGTCTCGTCAAACACAGGATGTTGTTGCTTGCTAGACAGTTTCAAATAACAGCAGGAGCGGTCACAGTGAACAGCCTGTTTGCCAAGTAGATTGATCTTGGCAAGATTCACACGGCATGTGAAGATATATAAGTCGTTTCAGTCTTCGTCGATTTTTAGTAATATAACTTCGTTCTTCGTTGCGTTGAAAAAGACACTTTGCCGAACATTCGCACAGGTTCTTTTTCTTTTCTTCTCTTTTTCTTGTTCGTGTATTATTAAAATGACGTTCATTGTGTTTTGATATGTTTGCCAAATATATAATGGTAATAATAATATACATTTATCATGCGCTCATCAACGCCCTGAGCGCTCACATGATACACATTAACCTAAATATTCTTTGCACACGTAGAACACAGTCCTACCAAAACAGTTTACGTAAAGTATCAGAAGGACACACACACACACACACAACACACACACACACACACACACACACACACACACACACACACACGTGTGCCAAGTGATAATCAGACAGACGTCCAAGATCTTCACAGGAATGGTCCTTCACGGACCCACTGACCTGTTTATTTTCAGATAATGATAATAATGGACGCTTAGCATGCCTAACCCGCAGTGGCCAGTAGCAATCACAAATTCGTTTGCACAAACTTCCATTTAGTCGACAAGGATTCAAACGGACGGATAGACGGACGGACAGACAGACAGACAGACAGGCAGACAGACAGACAGACAGACAGACACACACGCATATACACACACACACACACACACACACACACGCACGCACGCACGCACGCACGCACGCACGCCACACACACACACACACACACACACACACACACACACACACACACACACACACACACACACACACACCATCCCCGGGCTCTTACGAGATGGGGCGCCATAAATAATCTAATATTATAATAGTAACTGGTGCATGGCGTTGCATGTTCCTTATAACTGCTTGACCTTTTGGCTTGAGTTGACTGTCAGCCTGTAAGATGAACTCAAGTAAGTAAGCAAGTTGCTTTACGTTCACAGAAGCGAGGTGGCTTATTACGGACGGGGGCGGGGGGGGGGGGGAGAGGGCGGATGGGAGAAAGCGAGTGGCTCGACTGCGCGCTCCGACCCGGAAGACCGAGAAGGCCGTGGACCGCCGCCAGGACAAGTATGCTAAGGCAGTGTCCCCTCGCCATTGCGTAGCAACTAGTGTACCACGCAATTGCTGTTTCAAAGCACTGTGCGGAGCAGAGTCAAAAGGACAATGTCCGTAGCGCTGCTGTTGAGCCGGCAACAACTGAAGCAAAAGACAAGCCTAATTTTCTGGGTCCAGCTCCACCTCCCTGCTCTTGATCTCTTCTGGGCCCAAGGTCACGAGAGGCGTGTATGTACTTTTAATCGATTGAATCAACGGGCGCCCGCCAAAGCCGGCAAAGCGCCCAGCATCTGTGGTACAGACTGGATCTATAGCCTGCCTCACATCCACTGCAGCGTCGTCGATGGTGAGCTGCTGGCGTTACGTCCTGTTCGATGAAACCGGGCCACGTGTTGGAGACCAAGGCAACAGAGCCCAGGAGAGATCTAGAGCAAGGAGGTGGAGCTGGACTCTCATAGCTGGGCTCTCATAGCTGGACTCTTATAGCTGGACTCTCATAGCTGGGCTCTCATAGCTGGACTCTCATAGCTGGACTCTCATAGCTGGGCTCTCATAGCTGGACTCTTCTAGCTGGACTCTCATAGCTGGACTCTCATAGCTGGACTCTCATAGCTGGATGGATTGTCTGGCTGCTGAGTTGTTCCTCGGCAGTTTTTCTCGGACACTGTCTTTGTGACTTTGCTCCGCACAGCTGTTGGAACAGCAATATCAGCGGAGTACAGAAGTTGCTTCCCACTGGCGGGGTCCCCACCTCCTTAACGCTGTTGTTCCGGCGATGGCTAACGGTCTCTTCGGTCTACACGGGTCGGAGCGCAGGGACGAGTTATTCATAGGTACCCGACCCCCCCCCCCCCCCAACCAACCCCTTCCCCCCACCCCCGTCCGTCGTAGCCCTGATATAACCGTACTGGTTGACTGGGCGTAAAACACCAAGTGACTTACCCCATGTCCCCGTCCCTAATAAGTTGTGTGTGGCCTCTGTGGACGTTAGGCAACATGAAAAGAAAGGAGACCAAGGTGGGACACTTACTAAAGACACATGCCCGCAGCAATAGTCCAACAAACGTGACGGAGTATTAACAATTCGAGTACATTGATTGGAATCGCTCAGTGTCGCAAAAAACCGTTCAAAGTTTCGAAAGCCGAAGTACTGATGTGCCTAAGGCTGACACGTGCTCCTTTTGTCCAATCAGACTACGCGGTTATAATTATATGCATCATGTGCGGATGTACGTATCAGTCATGTGTGTGACAACAGAGCAGTGTCCATTGTTTAGTTTTGTAGTGCATTTCCTCGAGTAATATATATATATATATATATACTGAATTAAAACAATACTTGTGGTTTTAACCTTGCCTGTACGCTGCTGGGCACTGTTAAACTGTCAGTCTTTTACACGTGTAGATAGCGTTCCTTTGTTTGTTTCGTGAGTCATGTGTGGCACCCCCACTTTGCTTTCAGTGGAATGAATAAGGATTTGACTCGACTACACATGTTCGTCAGTAAAATATACCAGGGCATGCGTCTGACATAATTATGTCAGTCTGCGATAGCCTACTTGCGTGTAGGGACCTGTGCTGAACACTTTCAGGAGAGGAGGTCAGTCTGTGGACATCTCCGGTGGAGAACTGCAAGTTTCTCAGTGGATAATAATAATAATAATAATAATAATAATAATACAAAAACAATCTGTAGCGCTGTTCCCCGCTGATCGAGCTCAACTCACTTGTTCACATACATGTACATAATATATACCATTTACATTCACTGACATACCATAATTATACACGCAATCACATACTTAATAAATTGCACTAATATAATTACTTGTGGAACAGCGAATAAAATGACTACTATAAAACATAAATAATAATAATGAATAAATAAACATTCTAACTCTTCTCTTAGGCAAGGAAACCAGAAAACATATATTTTCTCAACAGTTTATTGAATTATTGATCACGTAAGACTACAATAAGCAAGAAAACTGGAAGCACAGACCTTGTGCCTGACAGAATATTGAGACAGTGGGCATCGAAGGGGTTAAAGTCGCTCCGTGTGTTTGTTGCAATTAGACCGGTGAATTTGTTCGGGTTTTGCCGTAAAGTTTTGCCCTGATATAACTACAGTGGTTGACTGGGCGTAAAACACCAAATTACTTACTTACTAAGTTGCCATAAAGTTGCTAATGAGCATCCTTAGTGACCCGGTTTGGCTTCGCGGTCAGACGTTAGCCTGGTAAGCAGAGGGACCTCGGTTCGAATCTGCTTCGGCTCTGGCTCCTCCTTTCTCTTCAAATGTTGTGGTCTGTGGACACTGTCTTGTGGCTTCGTCCCTCACAGGTTACCGAGACATTGAAATGGCTCTCTTCGCTGCCCATCTGAATGCAGGAGTTATTCTGGTGGTGACAGTGTAGCGTCAGGTACGGTCTCCATCTTCCCCCACCTCCTGGGATCTCGGTCCCCGCCGGTACCTCCTCGGAGACAACTCGGCGTTAAACACGTTTAACCAAGCACATGCACGCTCAAGCCTGATTGGTGGAAATGCGTCTTGCGCGCGCGCGCGCGCGGAAAATGCCTTGCCGCACGGGGGGATTCGAACCTGCATCGGCTGCTCTCCGGACCAGACGCTCAACCCGCCCAGCCCCTGCGTCCCTTCCAAGTGCTGAAGGCTGAGGGCAAGGGACGGCGAGTTGCAGGGAGTCTGAGTCCCTCGTGTCGCTGAAAGGCTGACGTGGGATAGATCGGCGAGTTTTCACCTTGACACACCTCCTCCCTTTCCGTAGTGGATTTCCTGCCTTATTTTTAAACCCCAGTACCTCGCTCAATGACGTGTTTCAGCCGATACCGTGATGGTGGTGGTGGTGGTGGTGGTGCGAGGGGGGTGGGGGTGGGGGTGGGGGGGTGAGGGGTGGCTTCTTTACTTTGAAATTAAAGAAAGCTGGAAGCTGGTGTGTGTGTGTGTGTGAGTGTGTGTGTGTGTT
>JABMCL010000363.1:42500-47500 GCA_018857735.1 Alviniconcha marisindica
AATATGGGCATGGCAGATGTAGGATAAATGGCATAGAAGGGACACGCGCGCGCGCGCGCACGCACGCACACACTGACGCACCCGCTAGGTCTCTCAATCTGCATAAGTTGGAACATTGACCAGAAATTAAGTTATACATGACAGACCAACCCAGGCTGATAAAAAAAATAATGCTGTTATACATTACAACAGACCATGCAGTCACATTACATCTGTATTCATTGAGAACACTGACCATGCAATCACGTTATACATGTATTCATTGAGAACACTGACCGTGCAATCACGTTATACATGTATTCATTGAGAACACTGACCGTGCAATCACATTATACATGTATTCATTGAGAACACTGACCAGGCAATCACATTATACATGTATTCATTGAGAACACTGACCATGCAATCACATTATACATGTATTCATTGAGAACACTGACCATGCAATCACATTATACATGTATTCATTGAGAACACTGACCGTGCAATCACATTATACATGTATTCATTGAGAACACTGACCATGCAATCACGTTATACATGTATTCATTGAGAGCACTGACCGTGCAATCACATTATACATGTATTCATTGAGAACACTGACCATGCAATCACGTTATACATGTATTCAGTTCAGTTCAAAATGGTATCTATCCGCTCGGAAAAGCCTATAATTATGCGCTCCGCCCCGTCCCCCCGAAGTTTCCGCAACGTTGCCTTTGAAACAGGGCCAACGTTCGTCTGAATGACGATGGCCCTCTCTCGTCCTTTCAAAGAAGATCGTCTAGCGCTTCCTCTTCCCACACTTCCTCCTACCACATTTCCTTTTTCCACGCTTCCTCTGTTTACTGAGAACACAGAGATTCTGAGCAACGTCTCGTGCAGCTGCACGGCGCTTCAAGGAATACATTTTCCCCAAAGCCGAGCTTTGAATCTGCGTATCGCCCAAACTGGACCCACTTGGGCAACTTTCCGTGCCTCGTCCCCAATACATTGCGGGATGTCAAAGGTTGTGTCACGTCACGCCTGCCGTCTGGCTGCGTGGGCAGCGTCTGAGGTTCACGAGGTCATGTTACTGAACGGAAGTAAGTCATTCCCGGATATCCGGTGTGGAAAGTAAACGCAGGTTGCTTTGGTGATAGCTTCCGGAACATCGGAGCGTTGCGACTTGAAACTGATTGATTTCTTCGCTTGATCCTCCCTCCCCAACCCCTCAGCTTATTCTGTTTTATTGTCTAGGTTCTCAGCAAAGGGGTTAATTATTTCTGCGTCCACGATACCCCGTCGTGGGATTATGAGAGTTAAACATTTTTTTAAAATGAAAAATCAGCTTGACTGATTTGTAACATACACAGAGGCACTGGACCTCCCACCCCGCTCCAAACCGACTGCTATTCGTTCGAAATGCATTATTCCGTAACTTGTACAAGACGATTCATTTGGAGTACTTACGCGTAACGGAGTTGGAATCTGTTCTTTATATATATATATCTGTCTGTCTCTGTGTGTGTCTGTTTGTCTCTGTCTGTCTCTGTCTGCCTGCCTGTCTCTGTCCGTCTGTCTCTGTCTCTGCTTGTCTGTCTCATGTTTTTTCTTTCTTTCTCGCAAAGCACATCTACATGGGGCATTTATTGAGAAACATCCATCCATCCATTACAATATACCTTTCGCTCTCTATCAAATCTGTTTTTAGTCAGCTTCCCAAACAATGTGACTGGCTACCACCAGACACTGTAAATCCCCCCCCCCCTCATACCCCTCACAGATCTCCCTCCCTCCCTCTCTCTTTCTCCCTCCCTCCTCTCTGTTTGTCTGTCTGTCTGTCTGTCTGTCTCCCCCCCCCCCCCCTCGCTCAGCCTACTCCTAGAAGAAACGGGGGCATCTTTGGTCTTCATCGTCATCGTTATATTTAGAGTATTCGTTAATAAGAGTTAAAAGACTTTTATAGGAGTCTGTATTTGTTTACTTGATTTATATATCAAGTAAGTATACACGTAATTAAACAAATATCAACAAACAAACAAAAACTAAAACAAACCACAAACAAACAAACACCCTCGCCCCCAAACTCTCTCTCTCTCTCACACACACACATACACACACACACACACACACACACACACACACACACAAACACAACAACAACAACAACAACAACAACAACAACAACAACAACACAACAACAACACACAACAACAGCAACAGCAGCAGCAGCAGCAGCAGCAGCAGCAGCAGCAGCAGCAGCAACAACACAACAACAACAACAACAACAACAACAACAACAACAACAACAACAACAACAACAACAACAACAACAACGCTAAGCTGTGCGTGGGAAGGAGAGGAGAGTGCACAATCTAAAAATACATCACGTATTTTTAGGTCCGTAGGGGAAAGGAACTTAGTTTTGTGGGATTATGTCCCAATAACACTTCTGTCAACCACTTGCATGTGCATGCAGCTTGTCACACCTATTCACACCCATGTACATGCAGCTTGTCACACCTTTTCACACCCATGTGCATGCAGCTTGTCACACCTTTTCACACCCATGTGCATGCAGCTTGTCACACCTATTCACACCCATGTGCATGCAGCTTGTCACACCTTTTCACACCCATGTGCATGCAGCTTGTCACACCTTTTCACACCCATGTGCATGCAGCTTGTCACACCTTTTCACACCCATGTGCATGCAGCTTGTCACACCTTTTCACACCCACCAGCGAAGCGTCCACAGTCAGCGCTCAATCACTCCGCTCGTGTCAAAACAGCGGGAAGTGAAAAAAGTAACAACAAAAAAGCACGGCAGAAATGAGAATTTCTCCGACGTTAATTCGCCATTACTTTCCTCGTAACTGCTTTGGATCAAATCAGCCTGTTAGACAAAGCGACCATGAAACGTGGCTGGTTCAATGAGGCCGGAAAGGTTAGCGTGCATATGAATCCGACAGGGAAACCTGTCAAGGAAACACCTTCAACCTGGATTTCGATTTCAAAGAATCCGGTAAGTAAGTAAGTAAGTAAGTAAGTAAGTAAGTAAGTAAGTAAGTAAGTAAGTAAGTAAGTAAGTAAGTAAGTAAATTATTGTTTTACGCCCAGTCAACCAGTGCGGTTATATCAGGGCGATCAAAGAATCCGGTGAAATTATCTGTATGGATACAGATACGAATGTATATATGTTGTTTGTTGACTGCAAATGCGTTTTTATTTGTTTTGTTTTTGTTTTTTAAATAATTTTTTTAATTATTGTTATTGGTGCAACTTGCTGACGCATGTTGTTAGCTTGATAATCGTAAGGTCAGTCTAATATCACTTATGTGAAAAGACTTCGAATCAAAAAGGAAGAAGAAGAAGAAGAAGAAGAAGAAGAAGAAGAGTGAGTGAGTTTTTGCTGCTTAACGTCCACGGAGGCGAGAAGGCCTATCAGGGACGGGGACGAGTGGGAAAGGGGGGACAGAAGAGTGAAACCTCGAAACAGGCGCCATCCCGAAAGACCAAGGCTGCCGTGGACCGCCGCCAGAACAACAGAATGTTAAGGCAGTGTCCGTCCGGCATTGCGCAGCGACCACCGCACCACGCAATTGCTGTCCCAGCTGCTAACCAGAACAGAGTCACAAAGACACTGTCCGTAGCTCCGCCGTTGGGAAACAACTGAAGCAAAAGAAGTCCAACTCTCTCTCTAGCCCAGCTCCACCTCCCTGCTCTTGATCTCTTCTGGGCTAGCTTCTTCGTGAGAGTCCAGCTCACCTCCCTCCTCTTGATCTCTTCTGGGCTAGCTTCTTCGTGAGAGTCCAGCTCACCTCCCTGCTCTTGATCTCGCCTGGACTCTGAAGAAGAAGAAGAAGGAGAAGAAGAAGAAGAAGAAGAAGAAGACGTTTCAAAGACGATTGGAAATGACCAAAACGGACCCCGTCGGGTCTCACACGGTCGAAATAGAGCATCGTCCAGCGAGTCTTATTTCATCCAGAGAGTCTTATTTCGTCCAGTGAATCGGCGAAAGGCGGACAGAAAGAGAAGTGTGACGAGCACAGGACCACTGTGGTGGCAGTGGAGATGCATGTCAGTATGATGGAACGTGTCTGGAAAGTGAACCGTAACTCGACACACTGGCGGCAGGCGCGAAAGACGAGAAGAAGCCGACTTCAATTTCACACCGTTGGGACCTATAATCGGGAATCTAAGTCACGTGGTGCACGTGACGAAGCAAAAATGAAGGGACGCCTCCTGTAATTACGGTTGAATCAATAATTCAACCAGCCACCTCTGATTGCTTCATTGCGAATCCACCTTGCAAAATCAACTCTCCCTTCTTCTTTTTTTGAGTAGCCGGCAGCGCCCTATTCCACTATGACGTACGCAAGACAAACGCGATTCCGTTTCACAGATCTGCTTACAGTTGTTGACAAAGCTAGCTCCGCCAGAGCACACACGGGGGAACCTTTTTCCAAATTTCGTGTAGAACAGGAACCCTTTTCCATACTTCGTGTAGAACGGGAACCTTTTTCCATTCTTCATGTAGAACAGGAGCCTTTTCCAAACTTCGTGTAGAACAGGAGCCTTTTCCAAACTTCGTGTAGAACAGGAACCTTTATCTAACTTCTTGTAGAACAGGAACCTTTTTCCATACTTCGTGTATAACGGGAACCCTTTTCCAAACTTTGCGTAGAACAGGAACCTTTTTCCCAACTTCGTGTAGAACAGGAACCTTTTCCCAAATTTCGTGTAGAACAGGAATCTTTCACCACACTTCGTGTAGAATAGGAACCTTTTTCCATACTGCGTGTATAATGGGAACCCTTTTCCAAACTTTGTGTAGAACAGTAACCTTTTCCCCAAACTTCTGTAGAACAGGAACCTTTTCCAAACTTCTTGTAGAACAGGAACCTTTTTCCAAACCTCGTGTAGAACAGGAACCTTTTCCCAAATTTCGTGTAGAACAGGAGCCTTTTTCCAAACTTCGTGTAGAACACCACGCAGCAGTTTCACGTGGCACCAGC
>JABMCL010000363.1:55000-60000 GCA_018857735.1 Alviniconcha marisindica
TTCAGAAAAGCCCCAGCTGTTATTCGAGATCTCTTTATTGATGGCGTGAAAGTTGAAAGAGTGACTGAGTACAAATATCTAGGAACAGTCTTAGACAACAAGCTGAATTTTTAACAAAAACACTGACTTTATTCACAAAAGCTGTCAGCCAAGAATATTTTGCCTTCAGAAACTAAGACATCTTAACGTAAGTGTGTGTGTGTGTGTGTGTGTGTGTGTGTGTGTGTGTGTGTGTGTGTGTGTGTGTGTGTGTGTGTGTGTGTGTGTGTGTGTGTGTGTGTGTATTGTGTACATTACGTAAATTATAAGTTTGTTTAATTTGTAACATTTGTATTTTCAATAACTGTTCTTTGAGTTCTAAAATACACAATATGTGTCATTGTGTACCGCGATGTGGTTAGTGTTCAGCCACGTTTTAATTTCTCGAATGAGATAATAAAGTAATCTTGAATCTGGAAATTAATCTTGAATCTTGAATCTCTCTGTCTGCGTCTCTGTCAGCCAGCCAGTCAGTCTGTTCGTCCATCCGATGGTGGCTGGAACTGAACCGATAAATTCCACTCTGGTACGACCTTCATGAGATAGCTGGGCGGTAAAGGTCAAGTCATACTGCGACTCCACAGGACGATGCACATTTCGGTGGAGTTTATGTACCTTGCATTTACTCGTATGCCAGGTCAGAGTTACTGTAGGCGATTTAAGGGCTTTGTTGTTGTGTCTCTGTGACGTCTTCCTTTCCTTTGTTTGTTGATTTGACACGCCTAGTCATTACGAGGAGTCTTGCTTTGTGCCGAAGCGACTTGCAAGTCTTTCTACACGGTCTATTCAAGTCCGTTTTTCCCCTGTCTGAAGTGCTATAGAACTTCTGTCGCGTTGCTGTAATCCACAATGTGCCAGTGACTTTTTTTGACCCATTGCAGGGCCGTGATTGAGGCACGTGGAATTTCTGTACGTAGGAACGCCATTCATTTAATGTCACATGCCCTCCGGTAATCTGGAACTGGTCGTTTGTGTTGTTATCACGAATGAGGTCGCCATTTGCGCCGATGAGCGGAATCGTGTGAATGCACAATCCAATACAATACAGTGCAATACACTGCAATGCGGTGCAATATAGTGCAAGACAGTGCAATGCAATGTAGTGCAATACCGCATAATGCAGTGCAGTACGATGCAATATAGTGCAAGACAAGACAATGCAGTGCAATACAATGCAATATAGCGCAATACAACACAATACAGTGCAACACGATGTAATATAGTGCAAGATAACACAATAAAGTACAACACGATGCAGTATGGCCCAATACAAGGCAATACAATAAGTGCAATACAATACAATACAGTGCAATAAAATACAATACAGTGAAATAAAATACAATGAAATGCGATACAATCCAATATAGCGCAATACAACACAATACAGTGCAACACGATGTAGTATAGTGCAAAACAACACAATACAGTGTAACACGATGCAATATGGTACAATACAAGGCAATACAGTAAGTGCAATAAAATACAATGCAGTGCAATAAAATAAAATACAGTGCAATACAATGCAATACAGTGCAAGACAACACAATACAGTGCAACACGATGTAATATAGTGCAATACAAGGCAAAACAATATAGTGCAATAAAATGTAATACAGTACAATACAATGCAATACAGTGCAATACAATGAAATATGGTGCATACAATGCAATATAGTGTAATATAACACAATCAATGCAACTCGATGCAATATAGTGCAATACAATGCAATACTGTATATTGCAGTAAAATGTAATACAGTGCAATACAATGCAATACAGTGCAATACAATGCAATACAGTGCAATACAACGCAATACAGTGCAATACAATGCAATACAGTGCAATACCATGCAATATGTGCAATACAATGCAATACAGTGCAATACCATGCAATTATGTGCAATGCAACGCAATACAGTGCAATACAATGCAATACAGTGCTATACAATGCAATACAGTACAATACCATGCAATTATGTGCAATACAACGCAATACAGTGCAATACAATGCAATACAGTGCAATACAACGCAATACAGTGCAATACCATGCAACTATGTGCAATACGATGCAATACAAACACGATGCAATAAAATGCAACAGAGTGCAGTACAACACATTACGGTGCAACACGATGCAACACAATACAGTATAGTGCAATACAATGGAACACATTTCAGTGGAGCTTGCTTTTCTCCGTAGCGACAAAGCTGCACATACAGCACGAAACAAGAAACAGCAATCGCGTAATCGCGTACACTAGTTGCTGCGCAATGGCGAGGGGACACCGCCTTAACACTGTCATCGTTCTGGCGGCGGTCCTCGGCCTCCTCGGTCTTCCGGGTCGGTCCTTCACTGTCTCGCCCCCTTCCCTTCCCTTCCCTTCCCTTCCCTCCATGTCCCCGTCCCTAATAAGCATCCTTACTTCTGTGGATAGTAAGCAAAATGTTTACTTATTACGAAATAAGACACACTTCGATACGAGGTACACCAAGTGTGCCTGAAATGGGGGTGGGGGGTGGGGGTGGGGGTGGGGGGGTGGGGGGGGGGTAGAGTGGGGGTGTGTGGGGGTGTATACGTGCCACTAGGGGGCACCATTTTTGAAGATGTACCTCTGGTGGAGTTTACGTACCTTGTATTTACTCGCATGCCAGGTGAGAGTTACCGTAGGCGACTGAGGTGTTTGTTGTTGTGTCCGTGTGACGACTTTAGAGCGCTGATCAACTCCCTTGGGTGTTATTAACTGTGACGTTCTGATCGGCTGAAGAGCCCGGATGAAGGATACCCTCTGTAGCATTCTCTGTGACACTTCCCATACGGCCAGGCTGTTGTACTGCCGATGTTGACAAAATGAAAAATGAACGCGATTTCCTGTTCGTTTGTCTTAGTGCCGTTACTGAGTTGACCGAAAATGCTGCGCTGTATCCAGTTTGTGCCTCTAACTGTGACTACGACACCATCTCCGAGTCGGTGAGTGTTTAACTAGTGACCAGATGGCTCCTACAGGTTAACGCTGAGAAGGAAGTGTTTGACCAGTGAATAGGGTAACAGGTCAAAAGGCTCCTAAAGGTTAACGCTGAGAAGGAAGTGTTTGACCAGTGAATAGGGTAACAGGTCAAAAGGCTCCTACAGGTTAACGCTGAGAAGGAAGTGTTTGACCAGTGAATAGGGTAACAGGTCAAAAGGCTCCTAAAGGTTAACGCTGAGAAGGAAGTGTTTGACCAGTGAATAGGGTAACAGGTCAAAAGGCTCCTAAAGGTTAACGCTGAGAAGGAAGTGTTTGACCAGTGAATAGGGTAACAGCTCAAAAGGCTCCTAAAGGTTAACGCTGAGAAGGAAGTGTTTGACCAGTGAATAGGGTAACAGGTCAAAAGACCCCGAAAGGTTAACGCTGAGAAGGAAGTGTTTGATCAGTGAATAGGGTAACAGGTCAAAAGGCTCCGAAAGGTTAACGCTGAGAAGGAAGTGTTTGACCAGTGAATAGGGTAACAGGTCAAAAGGCTCCGAAAGGTTAACGCTGAGAAGGGAGGGAGTGTTCTACCAGTTACCAGGGTAACAGCTCAAAAGACCCCGAAACGTTAACTTTGAGAAGGGAGGGAGTGTTCTACCAGTTACCAGGGTAACAGCTCAAAAGGCTCCTAAAGGTTAACGCTGAGAAGGGAGGGAGTGTTCTACCAGTTACCAGGGTAACAGCTCAAAAGAGTTAACGCTGAGAGGGGAGTGTTTGACCCGCGACAACGACCACAACGGATTTCTCATGTATTTTATTTATGAATGACTTTTTACCTGGATGTTTGTTCGCTGTTGTTGTAATCTGATGATGGATTATGACTGGTGTGAATGTGTGATGTGTGTACTTGGCACCACAAAACATTCCTAGTGCAGTTGTATTGACACATGGCAGTAAAGTTGTACTGTAACAGCTCATCAGGTAGCAGAAAGGCCAGCGCTGAAAAGGAGTGTTTTTTCTTCTCTCTGTTCCTCCCTTTCTTCACCGTTAGATTCTGTCTGTCTGTCAGCCTTTTATAGTCTGTTTATTTACATCCATGAAAATATGGACAATCAAAATCATTGTACGAGCATTAAACAAGCTAGGCTTATAGTAAATGCTCACAAACATAATTTACTAATTGATTCATTTTGCAACAACGGGTATGTATGTTTGTATTAAACAACATGAAAACAACAGCAAAAATCAATCAAAAAAAAAGAGAGAGAGAGAGAGAGAGAGAGAGAGAGAGAGAGAGAGAGAGAGAGAGAGAGAGAATGCTCTTATATGCTGCCAGTAATTATTTAACTGAGTTTGTCATTACATAGCAAAACGGCCGGATTGGGTAATGAAGTCTTGGACAGCTTTAAATATTAATGAGTTCATATTGTTTGATATGTTTGGATCCCCTTGCAGGAGGGCAGTAATGTTTAGAAAATTTGCAGGGAGTCTGAATATGGTGTTTTGACGTATGTGTGTAAAACGTGGGCAGTGTAGAATGTAGTGTTCAGATGTTTCTTTTCTTTCTCCACAATATCAAGAGCTATTCAGAGTCTGTTTACTTTTCCACCTCAGCCGATGTTCCTGTCTTTGATTCTATCTCTCGGTCCATCTTAAACAAAATCCCGGATGACTGCTGCTTTGTAGAAGTCGTTCAAGATGCAAACAGAATGAACAGGTTTAACGTTTTGATAAAGACTTCACTTTCAGCAAAATTGCCTGTTTTTTTCTTTTTTCTTTTTTGAAGGATAACGGTCCTGTATTTACGTGACCCTTACCTTTGCATTCAAAGTCCAGCTATTCAACACAGACCACGCAAACACTCAATAACGGACGAACTGTATAAATCTAGACAAAAGCTGTAAGCCTACACCACATCAAGAGCTGAAACGCCGGCTGGCGCATGCTGCGGAATGAGTTCGGTGTGTTTGATGATCTAACAGCATCATCCGCTCTTTTTTGACCAGATGTCT
>JABMCL010000363.1:67500-75000 GCA_018857735.1 Alviniconcha marisindica
GAGAGAGAGAGAGAGAGAGAGAGAGAGAGCGCCCTTGAGAACCTTAAGACATTACCTGCGGGTACGAAAACAAGGACATCACGCCATCGATCTCCTGGAAAAGAGAGAGAGAGAGAGAGAGAGAGAGAGAGAGAGAGAGAGAGAGAGAGAGAGAGAGAGAGAGAGAGAGAGAGAGAGAGAGAGAGATCCGACTGGTTTAACAAGGTACTGGTCAATGAGACGCTAGTCATTGAGGCATTGGTCAGTAAGTTACTGGCGTACGAAACATTGGTCATTGAGGCATTGGTCAGTAAGTTACTGGTCATCGAGACATTGGTCATTGAGGCACTGGTCAGATAATTTACTGGTCAGTGAGACATTGGTCACTGAGGCACTGGTCAGATAAGTTACTGGTCAGTGAGACATTGGTCATTGAGGCACTGGTCAGATAAGTTACTGGTCATCGAGACATTGGTCATTGAGGCACTGGTCAGATAATTTACTGGTCAATGAGACATTGGTCACTGAGGCACTGGTCAGATAAGTTACTGGTCACTGAGGCATTGGTTTAACAAGGTCCGCAAGGTAGGTTTTTCTAACAAGGTCTCGTCCACGAGGTAAATTAGTCTAACAGGGTATTGGTCCACGAAGTATATATTGGTTTAACAAGGTATTGGACCACGAAGTATATTGGTCTAACAAGATATGGACCACGAGGACCACGAGATATATTGGTCTAGCAAGGTCCGTGGTCTAGCAATGTACTGGACCACGAAATATATTGGTCTAACAAAGTATTGGACCACGAGATATATTGGTCTAACAAGGTATTGGACCACGAGGTATATTGGTCTAACACGGTATTGGACCACGAGGTATATTGGTCTAACAAGGTATTGGACCACGAGATATATTGGTCTACCAAGGTATTAGACCACGAGGTATATTATTCTAACAAGGTATTGGACCACGAGGTATATTGGTCTACCAAGGTATTGGACCACGAGGTATATTGGTCTAACAAGGTATGGACCACGAGGACCACGAAATATATTGGTCTAGCAAGGTATTGGTCAACGGTCTAACAAGATATTGGACCACACGATATAATTATTGGTCTAACAAAGTATTGGACCACGAGATATATTAGTCTAACAAGGTATTGGACCACGGTCTAACAAAATATTGGTCCACGAGGTATATTGGTCTAACAAGGTATTGGTCCGCGGTCCAACAAGATATTGGTCCAGGAGGTATATTGGTCTAACAAGGTATTGGTCCGCGGTCCAACAAGATATTGGTCCATGAGGTATATTGGTCTAACAAGGTATTGGTCCGCGGTCCAACAATAATTTTCTGCCTGATATTGGTCTAACGTTAATCTCAGGCAACTCGATGCTGATAATCTGTGATCAAGCTATTTAAAAAGAAAAGAAAAAAAGAAAAGAAAAAAGGAAAAAAAGAAGAAGAAAAGCAAAAGGTTTTAAATAGACTTTTACACAGACAATTGCTCGCGTCAAGCACATTCTCCCAACGTTGCGGTCGATGTCACTCTGTCACGTTCGAAACACGTAAGCAGCAAAGATCAATGCAAATCACATGCTCGCGTTACATAATCCGGGCTTGGTGATGGCAGCAGATGGGACCATTGAGAAAAGGCTGTTGTTTGCCCTGCTTTGGAACGTAGTTCAGGAGCTGTGTGAGAGTCGAGGTGGCCGTCCTGGGCGGTCCGTCCTAACGAGCCTTCTGGTTTCCGTGGACGTAAAGCTATATTGAACCATGCTTCGGCATTGGTCTCAGCTTGTCCCTAATATGTCAACTGACAACTGAGGACAGTAAGCAACACTACCTACCACCTGCTTTGGAACGACGAAGCAGGTGCAGCTCACACCGACTGCAAATCAGGTAACACAGATAACCGATGAGTGATGAGGAGAGTTAGTATTTGACACGGGAAAGGTACCCGTTATTTTCTCGCTGTTTGCAGCTTCCCCATGTACCTTTGGTGGAGTTTCTCTACCTTCTGTTTACTCGCTTGCCAGGTGAAAGTTACTGCAGGCTATCCAGGTCTTTGTGGTTATGTTTATGTGACGTCTTTCGAGCGGTGACTAACTCTTTTTTTACCTTCTTTTTCCCCCCCTAGTTTCCTCGTCCACTTCTACTTCTCGTTTTGGGGTCGCTTGGAGTTCAAAATAATGTGTATGTGAGTGCGCGTGCGTCTTTGTACGCGTGCGTGTGTCTATTCAAGATTTAAAAAAACCACATCACGTTACACAATAACACTGTGTGCGTGCGCGCGCGCGCGCGCGTGTGTGTGTGTGTGTGTGTGTGTGTGTGTGTGTGTGTGTGGCTAGAGAGAGAGAGAGAGGAGAGAGAGAGAGAGAGAGAGAGAGAGAGAGAGAGAGAGAGAATGTGTGTGTGTGAGAGAGAGAGAGAGAGAGAGAGAGAGAGAGAGAGAGAGAGAGAGAGAGAGAGAGGGGAGAGGAGAGGAGTGAGTAGTGTACATGTATGTGTATGTGTGTGTGTATGTGTGTGTGTGTGTGTGTGTGTGTGTTGTGTGTGTGTGTGTGTGTGTGTGTGTGTGTGTGTGTGTGTGTGTGTGTGTGTGTGTGTGTGTGAGTAGAGAGAGAGAGAGAGAGAGAGAGAGAGAGAGAGAGAGAGAGAGAGAGAGAGAGAGAGAGAGAGAGAGTTGTGACCTTACCGATGTTACTGTAAAACGCTCTGCGCTCCCACTAAGTGTGGAAGAAGGGGGCTGCATCTCTAACCCCTCTCTGCAGATGTCGATCTGTCTCTCTACTCACTCACTCACTCACTTACTTACTTACTTGCTTAATTACATACTTACTTACTTACTTAATATAGGTTTTCATCACAATGGACTGCTCTAGTGCACAGACTACAGAAGGCGAACCTGGCCTTCTCCCCGACCCCCCCTCCCCTCCCGACCCCCCAACACCCATCTCCCCCCCACCCTCCCCAACACCCATCTCCCCCCTCCCCCCCCAACCCCACCCTGCTTTGTTGGCTTGTGGAGAAGGTACACTCACCCACGCGCCTTCGCCCAACCCACCCCGCACCTCGGGTAGACAAACAATGGAGGGCGCTGACGGGATCTTAAGTACCCAGACTGTGTATAGTCAGCAAACAGAGCTCGATGGTCTTAACTACAGGGCAAACTACCCGTAAACGGCACCGTGCAGTCATAATCAAGCCGCCTTTCCAGGTGCTTCAGCATAACAACCGACTGTGTGCATAGGTTTTGGGCATGTCGAGGAGAGTGTGTTAGGTTCTTGAGGTTTAACACCCAGACAGTTAACCGTCATAATTATGCAAACCGGCTCAACCTGCCGCAGTCGGAATATAAAACCTGGCCGCACCCAGGCGTCGTCAGAGCTCAGGAGCTGTGTGAAAGTCGAGGTGGACGTCCTGGGCTCCCCCTCCCTGATAGTCCGTACGGTCTCTGTGGACGTAAAGCAACACAACAAACAAACGAACGTACGCACGAACGAACGAACGAGCGAACGAACGAACGAAAACATCTTCAGGGCTCAGGAGCATTGTAAAAGTCGAGGTGGACGTCCTGGGCTCCCCGTCCCTAATAGTCCGTACGGTCTCCGTCGACGTAAAGCAACACTGAACGAACGAACAAACGAACGAACGAACAAACGAACGAACAAACGAACGAACAAACGAACAAACGAACGAACGACTCTTCAGGGCATCTTCAGAGCTTTTTGAAAGTCGAGGTGGACGTCCTGGCTCCCCTTTTGCCAACAGTCCTTATGGTCTCTGTGGACGTTAAGCAACATTAGTAAAAGAACGTGCATCGTCTTTTGTGAGCCGGCTTGGCCCAGCGGTAAGGCTGGTATACGGAAGGACCTCGGTTCCATTCCGCTTCAGCTCTCCGCTCTTCAAAAGTTGTGGTTTATTGACCCTGTCGTCGTGACTTTACCCTCACAGTTAACGCAACATTAAAATGGCTCTCATCGCTGCCAGTCTGAATGCAGGAGTCATTCTGGTGGTGACAGTGTAGCGTTAGGTACGGTCTCCCTCTTCCCCCACCTCCTGGGATCGCGGTCCCCGCCGGTACCTCTTCGAAGACAACTCGGCGTTAAACATAGTTCAACCAAACCAAGTTTCGTCTTTCTTGTCTGGTGGCCTACTGCAGAACGGATTACAGGAAATGGTAATACTTTCTGTGTACCGTAGACGACTGGAACAGTAGGCCAACCTAGTGCCCGAGGATATGGTGGCGGTGTGCGTGTGTGGGGGAGGTGGGGGGCGGGGGGGAGGGGGGGTAAGGGGGGTAGGGGGGTGGGGGGCAGTGCATACTAGATGGCTAGGCACCCAGAATCCCGAATAACTCCACCGACGATTCTCTCTGGAAATGCACTTTTCTGGAACTGATTGATTCGTTCTTGACATTTTAACGCCGCCGAATCAGCTGTGAAGGAGATAATGGGGCAAACACAACCCATGCAGTCACTCCTGTGAAAACCTCTTTCCTTGTTATCACACGTCACAATATGTTCATAGACGAGGAGGGGGGTGGGGGTGAGGGGTGTGTGTGTGGGGGTGGAGGTGGGGGTGGGGGGTGAGGGGTGGGGGGTGGGGGTATGACACTGACTGAGTTTTTGGGAGACATATCAGAAAGGCTGAATTGCTGGCAGTCGTTCTAGCATAGAAAGCTATATTCTGACGTACTCCAGGTCCAGCGGAGGGAAGCTTTGATAGCTCCGCGATCCCCAGCAGAGGAAACATGACACCTCATGACAGGGAAAACGGTGTCTAGAAATTACTGACGGCACATTGTTCTGTGCTGTGTTATAACGATACCAGTGACAATTTCACTGCGCCTAACTGACGTAAAGGCCTAAGCGCGTACATAAGCGCGACAGAGTTCAGGAGCTGTGTGAAAGTCGAGGTTGCCGTCCTGGGCTCCACCGTCCTAATGAGCCTTATGGTTTCTGCGGACGTAAAGCAACGTTGAACCATGCACACGCATTGGTTACAGTTTGGGAACCCGATGTAATACGTCAACGATATTAAGCTCCACATCACCGTAAGCGCGACAAACAGTCCAACAAGGCATAAAACGGAGACCTCTTCACAGTAACCACAAATCAGGAGCGTATGTGTTGTAAGCCCTACCAGCCAACAGACCCTGGTCGATCCTCAGCGTAACTTGTCAGCACTCTCAGCAATAACAAAATTAAAACAAAAGCGCCCCTAAACATTATTTCTGTTAAGTGAGCGCACGTCAGTTGATGATTTCTTCCGTCTCTTTTAAAACAAAACATTGCTGTGTGTATCGCAACCAGCCTTCCGGTCCAAGAAACGTGTCAGGAATTCAATACAAATATGCAACATGCTTTGTATTTTAAGACTTAAAAAAGAAAACAAGACGAAGAGAGAGGAGAGAGAGAGAGAGAGAGAGAGAGAGAGAGAGAGAGAAGAGAGAGAAGAGAGAGAGCAGAACGAGACACAACACACCACGCACAGCACACACACACACACACACACCACACACACACACACACACACACACCACACACACACACACACCAAACACACACACACGCACCGCACACACACACACACACACACACACACACACACACACACACACACACACACACCATCCGCACGCCGCAAATACATCAGTGAAGGAGAACAGTTGAGGAAAAGTATGTTTGCACACTCTAGCTTTGTCAAATGTATTTACAATTGTTGGACTAAAACAGCGACGTGGGTAATCTTGCGCGGTCGGAATAAAAACGAAGATTAAAAGGAACTATGTTCAGGACCCATTCTCGTCCGGAGCTGCACATTCCTCTAGCGTCACGGTAACTCAGAACTCTCATGACACACACACACCGGTATCTAGATCCGAAGATTAATGAGCGCGACAAAAGCTGTCTTTTCACCGCAACACCCAGCGATTTTCCCTAATAGAAAGGAAAGTCAAACACTATAATCTCCTTGTTGTTCCCAAACCGGCATGACGGGTGGCAAGGTTTGACAACTGGAAGCCTGGCGATGTGCTGAGTTATCCCGCATGACTTTACTCTTTTGTGTTCTCCATTCCAGTTTGCTTGTCGTCTGCCCCCATCCGCTGGTATGAGATTTAGGGTGGGTTACGCGCCGCTGTAGGGCTCTTGCTGATAGCATATCAAACAACACAATGAGCAGTGAGTGGAAAGGGTTGTGTTTTCGTTCGGGGTTGAGGTGCGAGATTTCAGGTAAGCCCGGAGCTTCAATCCGGTTTGGCGAGATAGACTCGTACCCATGCAAAACAACCAGCTATTTACAACTATCTTCATCCAAACAAACAAAAGGTTAACATTTTTTAGGTTTAGGTTTTTGGGTAGTGTATATGTGTCCGGTTGATGGCTGGTTGAGTAGAATTAATGTGTGTGTGTGCGTGTGTGTGTGTGTGTGTGTGTGTGTGTGTGTGTGTGTGTGTGTGTGTGTGTGTATGCTGGTGTGACATGAGTACGCATCCGTTGACTTTTTATGTGATATTTTATGTTTGTATTATGGATTTTAGTCCAGTATAACTTGTTTATGATTTTCTTAAACGTAAATGTTTTGGCATTCCCTTTACATGTTTGTAATTGCCCTGTGAAGGATGATCGAAGTTTTTTGACTTCAAAAGAACGCTATTTATTGTGACAAATTATAGATTTTTATCATAAGTAACAGCGTTCTTTGTAACCTTTTATGTGTTTGGATCTCGTCTTAGAACGCTAGCAGTGATTCTTGTTTCAGATTTTTGTTGTTGACAACTAACTTCTTCAATAACCGCCAGCAAAGTTGTCAGATTTCTTCCGTTTGATTGTCTGTTAGTGTATTATCTGTTTGGTTGTCTGTTAGTGTATTATCTGTTTGATTGTCTGTTAGTGTATTATCTGTTTGGTTGTCTGTTAGTGTATTATCTGTTTGGTTGTCTGTTAGTGTATTATCTATTTGATTGTATGTTAGTGTATTATCTGTTTGGTTATCTGTTAGTGTATTATCTGTTTGATCGTGATTTCTTTCTTTGAATGAAAAAAGAAAAGAAAAAAGAAGCAGTCTATGCCAAATGAATTTTTATGCCTGATTGTCGCTTGAAGAATAGACTGCAGTGAAAATTTACATTGCTTTTGTTTAAAAAATCAGCATTTCGTGTGTTTTGATGTCGTATAGCGCAACTCTGGTAAAATCAAGATACAAGATACAACTTTTATTAATCCACTGAAGAAAAGAAAAAAAAGCTCTACCATAAACATGCAGTAGTATTAGATGCAGTGCTGTAGCAATGGCGGATAATTTACGCCGGTCGGCCTTTGTGCTAATATCTTCACCGTTAAAAATAAAGGTTGAGCTAATCTAATCTAATTTTGTTAAAGAATCTGTGTACGTGTACATCCGGGGGTGGGGGTGGAAGAGGACAGAAAGGGGGTTGGGGGGGGGGGGTTGGGAAAGAAAAAGGGGGGGGGGGGGGGGGGGGGGGGGGGGGGACAGGGGCCGGGGGGGGGC
>JABMCL010000363.1:95000-97500 GCA_018857735.1 Alviniconcha marisindica
CGCACGCACGCACCACGCCGCGCACGCCGCACGCACGCCGCCGCCCCGCCGCGCACGCACGCAGCACGCACGCACGCACGCACGCACGCACAGAGAGAGGAGAGAGAGAGAGAGAGAGGTAAGAAAAAAAAGGGTAAGTATTGGGTTTTACGCCCAGTCAACGGTACGGTTATATCAGGGCGGTGAAGAGAGAGAGAGAGAGAGAGAGAAGAGGAGAGAGAAAAGAAGAGAGAGAGAGAGAGAGAGAGAGAGTTTTAAAAGGGCAAAATGCATCCCGATAAAACGAACAGTCTAGTTCAGGGGGGGGTAATAATTAAAACCTTTGGGATCAAAGATAACACTGAATTTGTTTTGAATACAAACAATTTGGGGGTAAAAAATGGGCGCCCTTTTAAATGCACATCTTTTGCCGCACACCCGGTCGCCTAGTATGTTTAACAGATGGGTTTTTTGATTTAAAATGGTAATCTAATCTGTAAAAACGGGGTGTGGGAGGGGGGGGGGGGGGGGGGGGGGGGGGGCCCGGGTTTTGGGAGGGGAAATTTTGGTATGGGAGGCAAAATCCAACAATAAAAACGCAAGACTCAGGTTTTCGCCCTCTCTTGCTTTGGCCCCCGCATTTGGAATTTTTCACTCCCAAAAGACCTTAGACACTGCTCAACCCGTCATTTTTTAAAACCAAATAAAAACCCTTCCTCTTCTCACAGTTTTTTCCCCCAAATAATATCAGCCCCAATTTTTGCTACAGTCATTGTGGGTGTGTGTGTGTGTGGTGTGTGTGTGGTGTTGTGTGTGTGTGTGTGTGTGTGTGTGTGTGTGTGTGTGTGTGTGTGTTTTAGTTTGTTTTTTTTTTTTTTTTTAAAAAAAAATTGGTTTTTAGGACTATGCTTACATGTGTAAGAATATCATATTTGGGTTTTAATAGTATCATGTGACGCTCAGGGCGTTGTGGCGCATGAAAATTACTTTATTATTATTATTTATTATTTTTTATTATTATTATTATTATTATTATTAAAAGCTTGATTTATTTTTAGAAGAAAAGCACTCCATCGATTGAAATTTTTAATTTGAAATGTAATGGTTATTAGCACTTAGAAATAATATACTGGAAGACTGGGTTATAGAGGGACGTATTTAATGCTTCAACTGATTAATGGACTGTCGGTTTAAATCGGCACCATCCCAGTGGCCTCTGACGAAAATAACAACCCCACCTTTAGATAATATTTGTTTTTGTCCCCGGGGAAAACCCCCAACCAAAACAACACACACACACACACACCACACCCACACCACACACACACACAACACACACACACACACACGCACGCACGCACGCCGCACGCCGCACGCCGCACGCACGCACGCATGCACGCACGCACCACACCCCACACAACAAAAACAACAACACCCAAAAATTTCACATGTTCAAAGGCAAATCCACAGATGGATTTTTTTTTCATATTTAATGGTATTAATCTTGAATGGGGTGGAGGAGGCGGGGGGGGGGGGGTGGGGGTGGGGGGGGGGGGTGGGGGGTCCCGGTTTTGGGGGGGAGCATTTGGTAGTGGGAGCGACAAATTATCCAACAAAACAAAAGCAAGACTCACGGCTTTTGCCCTTTTCTTGCTTTTGGGCCCGCATTTGGAATTCACTCCCCAATATGAACCCCCCCCCTAAAAAGAAGAAGAAAAAGAAGAAAAAAAAACATTACTCGCCCCCCCCGCATTTCTCTAAAATTCTCCAGCAATGAAGGTTTTTTTTTATGTTTCTGTTTCTGAAATGATCAAACATTTTCCTACCGTCCCTTTTCCATTTTGCCGTTTGTGTGCTCGTTTCTCGAAGAAGGTGCTTTACCCAAAAATTTTCGCACGTTTTGTGTTTTCTAATTAAAATAAGTGTTTTTTTTAGGCCCCCAACCCCCCCCCCCGCCCCCGGGTGTGTTTTTTACCAGAAGTTCGATAAAAAGGGCAAAAAGAAGAAAAAAAAAACTGTCCAAAGGGTTTTCACCGGAGAGGATGCAGATCGCACGGAAGTGATGAAGCATGTCGCCAGTGATGTTTCTTTTTGTTGTCATTCCTGAGACAGCGTGGCGTTCAATGGAGCATGAAAGCGGCGCGTGCATGTTTGAATATTCATGAGATGTCCGACGTTTCTGGGCCTGTCTGCTTACTGCCAGCACGGAGAGAAGGTGAAGTATCGCCACTCACGGTGCGCAACTCTTGTTGTTCGCTTCGTTCGTCTTCCTGCCAACCAAGGGCATGTCAATGATCGGTTATGAACGAGCAGGTTTCTTGCCATGTGCCTGCATTAAAGGGGACACCAAGCGAAGACGCCATCAGACAAAGAAGGGAGCTGTGCGAAAGAGGAAGATTTTGCAGGTTTCTTGCCATGTGCCTGCATTAAAGGGGACACCAAGCGAAGACGCCATCAGACAAAGAAAGGAGCTGTGCGAAAGAGGAAGATTTTGCAGGTTTCTTGCCATGTGCCTGCATTA
>JABMCL010000363.1:102500-112500 GCA_018857735.1 Alviniconcha marisindica
GAGAGAGAGAGAGAGAGAGAGAGAGAGAGAGGGAGGGGGGAGAGGAGGAGAGGGAGAGAGAGAGAGAGAGAGAGAGAGAGAGAGAGAGAGAGAGAGAGAGAGAGATTGATTGATTGATTGAATCTTATTTCTCAACGGTGAAGATATTAGCACAAAGGCCGACTCACATATCTGCCGTTGCTACAGTACTACTAATAACCAAGACATTCACAGTGAAAATATTATGACAGAAGAGAGAGAGAGAGAGAGAGAGAGAGAGAGAGAGAGAGAGAGAGAGAGAGAGAGAGAGAGCAGGGGTGGGATGGGGAGACGGAACTCCGTTTCACTTCTATTGCTCTGTGGGGGACGTTCGACAGTAGGTCATCAAAGATTCAGAGTTCACACAGCCCTACTTCTCGTCTGTGCAGCGTTGCGTTAGGCCGAGCGTGTCCAGTGCGCGTTTTTTTATATTTTTATTTTTTATATATTTTTTATCACTCTCTTTATCACTCTCTATCTCCACAAATGATCTAGAGTGGGCTGTTTGCTTTTCTCCCTCTCCTTTTTCCACTTTGTTTCACACGAGGCCGGTGTTTTGTTTTGTACTGTTTGGTTTAGAGCGAGGCCGTTTTTGAGTGATCACTGACTGAGAGGCAGGCCAATAAATAATGGGTAAGAAGGGAACGTCAGGGACGACTGATTTGATTGATTTTGATGCCGTGATGACGTGTCTGTTTGCATTTAGCCCGTTTCAAGTGTTCTCTGTCGGGCATTCTTTCTCGCCTCAAACGTGCATACATGATTATTAATTACTTATTTAGGTAGGATCTTTATTGCAGGATGGGATGCATTGTCTTTGATTTGTTGAATTACATACAATAATGGTGATAATAATGTTACACTTACACAGCCCTTATGGTATTACTAATGGTACACGCATACAGCCCTATGGTAATAATACTGATGGTACATTTACACAGCCATATGGTATTAATAACAGTACACTTACACAGCCCTTATGGTATTACTAATGGTACACGCATACAGCCCTATGGTAATAATACTAATGGTACATTTACACAGCCCTGTGGTATTATCAATAGTACACTTATACGGCCCTATGGTAATAATGATGGTAAACTGACACAACCCCTATGGTATTAATAACGGTACACTTACACATCCCTATGGTATTACTGGTGGTACACTTACACAGCCCTATGGTATTACTAGTGGTACACTTACACAGCCCTATGGTATTACTAGTGGTACACTTACACAGCCCTATGGTATTACTAGTGGTACACTTACACAGCCCTATGGTATTACTAGTGGTACACTTACACAGCCCTATGGTATTACTAGTGGTACGGTACACTTACACAGCCCTATGGTATTAATAACGGTACACTTACACAGCCCTATGGTATTACCAGTGGTACGGTACACTTACATAGCCCCCGTAGCCTACGACCCACGGCGCTTCACAATAAAAAGCAACAGCCATATAGGCTACGCATAATTATTCATATCATTCGAAACACACACTCACACGCACGCATACACGTACACACTCTCTCTCACTGTCACTTTCTCTTTCCCTTCCCCTCTCTCCCTCTCTCTTTCATTCGATCTCACTCTCTCTCTTCCTTCTTTTCCTCCCCTGCCCCACCACCCCTCCCTCTCTGTCTCACATGCACTCTCTCCCTTACTCTTCTCTCTCTCTTTCATTCTCTCACGCTCTCTCTCTTTCTCTCTCACTCTGTCTCTCGCACTCTGTCACTCTGTCTGTCTGTCTGTCTCTCTCTCTCTGTCTCTCTCACTCTGTCACTCTCTCTCTGTCTGTGTGTCTGTCTGTCTGTCTGTCTCTCTGTCTATCACTCTGTCTCTTACTCTTCACACACTCTCCCTCTCCCCCCCTCTCCCCCCCCCGCCCCGCTCTCTCTTTCTCGGAGACGTGAGACAAGAAAATGAGGCAGGAAAAGCAGCGTCACCACGCACGCCGTTAGAGAGAGAGAGACAGACAGCAGGGAAGGTGACAGCAGGCAGAAGTCGTAAACCCGGCCAGAAACAGCAAGGGGGCAGCCATAACTGTCTTCTCGCTGATCCCTGCGGCCTGGCCAGCTTCTGTCTGGTCAGCCTGAATGTCGCAGCAGTTTGCCTTGTTTGAAGGGGCTAATTCAGCACCCTCTCTCCAAACAGGCGCGTAGGATGGCCACCGACAGCCGGTTTTTGTTTTGCTGAAATCTGAAACTGGAGTGACTGCTAACGTTCCAAAGCAACATCCAAACACATATATAAAAGGTTCGGAATAACGCTACTTATTGGGATAAAACACAACATGCGAATTGTCGGGACATAGCTCAACCAAAAAAACAAAAAACAAACAAAAAAAGCTCTCCATCTATCTCATTTCTCATCGTTTTTAACCGTTTAATTGTTGTTTAAGTGTCGTGTTGTAGCTTGATAAAGGGATAAGTAGGTAAGTAACTTGGTGTTTTACGCCCACTTAACCATGATAAAGGGGACTACCTCGAAAATTTGCAAGTTGTTTTATCCTAATAAATAGTGTTATTTTGAACCTTTTATGTGTTTGGATTTTGCTTTGCTAAGATAGTTGTGGGATTTAACGTTAGTTATTGGATTTTAACGTTAGTTAGATATTGGATTTTAACGTTAGTTACTGGATTTTAATGTTACTTAGATATTGGATTTTAACGTTAGTTATTGGATTTTAACGTTAGTTAGATATTGGATTTTAACGTTAGTTAGTTATTGGATTTTTAACGTTAGTTAGATATTGAATTTTAACGTTAGTTATTGGATTTTAACGTTTGTTAGATATTAGATTTTGACGTTAGTTATTGGATTTTAACGTTAGTTAGATATTGGATTTTGACGTTAGTTATTGGATTTTAACGTTAGTTAGATATTGGATTTTAGCGTTAGTTATTGGATTTTAACGTCCTGTCAGCCGCACAGGATCACCTTCGGATGACCGTGCAGACTTTGTCAGAAACAGGTGCATATTTCAAAGTTGTTCTCATATGTGAACCCTTTCTCAAAGAAGACATGCGTAGAAAAACGTCATAGACAATATTGTGTCTCTCACAAAACGTCCTAATAAATAGCGTTTATATAGATATACATTTTTTCAACTGCTGTGCTAGGGCAGAGTCACAAGGACAATGTCCGTTGCACCGCTGTTGAGTAACAACTTGAAGCATATCTATCTATCTCTCTCTCTCTCTCTCTCTCTCTCTCTCTCTCTCTCTCTCTCTCTCTCTCTCTCTCTCTCTCTCTCTCTCTCTCTCTCTCTCTCTCTCTCTATATATATATCTACGCTTGTTTGACAGACATCTTGAAATTTATTGGAGCAAGTCTGCGGTGCTCACCTTTTTGAAGGGAAGTCAGCTTAGCTGGTTCAAGTTCAAGTTCAAGTTCAGTGTTGCTTTACGTCCATAGAAACAATGAGGACTATTAGGGACGGGGAGCCCAGGACGGCTGAATCTCAGAGCTCAGGAGCTGTGCGAATGTCGAGGTGGCGGTCCTGGGCTCCCGTCACTAACAGTCCGTGTGGTCTCCAGTGTTGCTTTACGTCCACAGAGACCATAAGGACTGTTGCTTTACGTCCACAGAGACCATGAAGACTATTAGGGATGGGGAGCCCAGGACGTCACCTTGACTTTCACACAGCTCCTGAGCTCTGAGGTTCAGCTGGTTGGTTGAGTGTTGCTTTACGTCCACAGAGACCTTAAGGACTGTTTCTTTACGTCCACAGAGACCATAAGGACTGTTGCTTTACGTCCACAGAGACATGGACTGCTTTAGTCACAGAGACCATAAGGACTGTTGCTTCGTCCCAGAGACCTAAGACTGTTGCTTTACGTCCACAGAGACCTGACTGTTACGTCAGATTAGGATGGACCCGCTGCCTTGACTTCACACAGTCCGACTCTAGGTTCAGCTGGTTGGTTGAGTGTTGCTTTACGTCCACAGAGACCTTAAGGACTGTTGCTTTACGTCCACAGAGACCATAAGGACTGTTGCTTTACGTCCACAGAGACCATAAGGACTGTTGCTTTACGTCCACAGAGACCATAAGGACTGTTGCTTTACGTCCACAGAGACCATAAGGACTGTTGCTTTACGTCCACAGAGACCATAAGGACTATTAGGGACGGGGGGCCCAGGACGACCACCTCGACTTTCACACAGCTCCTGTGCTCTGAGATTCAACTGATGATGATGATGAAGTGATGCTTAATGTCCTCAGATGTCAGTTGACATATTAGGGACAAGCTGTGACCAATGCCGAAACATGGTGCAATATAGCTTTACGTCCACGGAAACCAGAAGGTTCGTTAGGACGGACAGCCCAGGACGGCCACCTCGACTCTCACACAGCTCCTGAACTATGATTCAACTGATTTGGTTACGATTTATTTATAGCCCAATTCAACCTCTCCATTCAAAAGGGGCGGAGGTGGGTGAGAGGGTGACGGGGAGGGGGGTTGGGGTGAACTGACTATGACCTCATCACGACCGGAAGTGTTTCCAGTGCTGGCCAGTGGGTACAGTTTCCGGGGAAGACAAGTCTGAAGTTCCTAGAGCTGCAAGAGACCAGAAGTAAGCCACTTGGTGTTTTACGCCCAATCAGCCAGTACGGTTTTATCAGGGCGAGCAAGAGACCAGAATAGGAAGAGAGAAAACAACCACAATAATAGCAAAGACACGTTCAGACTGTAAGCTTTAGATCGCGAATTTACAACTTTTTCAAGTGCGTTGTCCCCAAGCATGGGCGCTGCCATGTTTGGCCTTGCTTGAAGTTAGCAGTGTTGCCATGTTTGGCCTTGCTTGAAGTTAGCAGTGTTGCCATGTTTGGCCCTGCTTGAATTTAGCCGTGTAGCCATGTTTGGCCTTGCTTGAAGTTAGCACTGTTGCCATGTTTGGCCTTGCTTGAAGTTAGCAGTGTTACCATGTTTGGCCTTGCTTGAAGTTAGCAGTGTTGCCATGTTGGCCTTGCTTGAAGTTAGCAGTGTTGTCAAGTTTGGCCTTGCTTGAAGTTAGCGGTGTTGTCAAGTTTGGCCTTGCTTGAAGTTAGCAGTGTTGCCATGTTTGGCCTTTGCTTTTAAGTTAGCAGTGTTGCAGTTTGGCCTTGCTTGAAGTTAGCGTGTTGCCAGTTTGGCCTTGCTTGAAGTTCAGTTTCCATGTTTGGCCTTGCTTGAAGTTAGCAGTGTTGCCATGTTTGGCCTTGCTTGAAGTTAGCAGTGTTGCCATGTTTGGCCTTGCTTGAAGTTAGCAGTGTTGCCATGTTTGGCCTTGCTTGAAGTTAGCAGTGTTGCCATGTTTGGCCTTGCTTGAAGTTAGCAGTGTTGCCATGTTTGGCCTTGCTTGAAGTTAGCAGTGTTGCTCTGTTTGGCTTTGCTTGAATGAAGTTAGCAGTGTTGCCATGTTTGGTCTTGCTTGAATGAGCTTAGCAGTGTTTCCATGTTTGGCCTTGCTTGAATGAGCTAACCGATGTTGCCATGTTTGGCCTTGCTTGAATGAGCTTGGCGGTGTTGTACTGCTAGTTCGCGCTTTTTCGCTTGGTTGTTTTCACGAACATTTCACCTATAAAACCAAAAGAAACGCCCGTACCGTATTTTTTCAGTCTCAAGGCAATTCCTTATTCAGTGTCAAGGGTCCGGACACTTGTGAACAGCTCTCCGAGTCGGGGTCACCGAAGTTAATCAAAATGTATCACCTACGGTTCTAGACACATTCCATTCGCCACCAGATCGGTAGGAAGAGAAGGAAATTTCTAGGGAGGGGAGAAAATCGTTGCCAAACCACTGCCGCCTCTGAGCCTCGGTTTGTCTTCCCTGACGAAAAAAACAGCAGAAGGGGACACTCTCTCCCAAAACCTCTCCGCCAGCTCAAAGCTAAGTGGATCAGATTTCAGTTGTAGTATCCATTGTTAGTGAATAATCTATTTGTTGTTAGAAATGGGTGCCTTTCATTGAAGTATTTGCGCACGCTTTGTTTTGTCCAATTAAACAAGCATTATTAAAGACACACACACACACACACACACACACACACACACACACACACACACACACACACACACACACACACACACACACACACACACACACCATTTTGTGTCTTTTGACTTAAAAGAGAAAATAACTGATTCCTTGCTGCCATTTCTGCGACATTATAAACAACAACAAAGAACAACAAACCCACATGAAAAGCAACAACAACAACAACAACAGCAACAAGACAACACACACACACGCACGCACGCACGCACGCACGCACGCACGCACGCACGCACGCACGCACGCACACACACACACACACAACACAAAAACCAGACAAGAATAACAACAACAAACAAAGCACAACAAAAATAACAGCAAAAACACCAAACCCCCTCAAAAACAAGAAACAAAGCAAAACCCAAACAAACAACAACAAAGCAAGGTAAGTATCCTACATCTCATTTTTCACCGTGGTTTAATTGTCATAATAAAAAGCATTCTATTTAACCTTTTGCGTGTGTGGATCAAACAAACAGTAACAATAAAAACAAAAGGGACGGTCTTGATCACTTCGGTGTTGGCCATCTGATGAACGCCCCCACACTCCGAGCATCGCTTTCCGGCACCTTCCTCTTAGAAGAAGGATGTCGTAAACCAGCGCTTGGAGTTTGGAACGCCCCGTGCTGGGTGGCTAATCAATCAATAAGACCAAGCCCCCAACGCACCGGATTTGATTCCTGTAAATGCAGAGCTAGTCCCAGAGGAGTAAGGGGAAATGACAGGGTACCTCTGCTGGGTTCAGCGCGTGTCTGTCAGATGAAAGTTCTTCGCCCCACTTTGTGATCTCTGTACGCCTTCGCCGCCCTTCTCAGACGTTGCCCGGTGCGTTGCTTTCAAACCGAACCGAAAGCAGATTGAAGGATCGGGTTTCAGAGGCGCTGGAGACGACTGGGGCAGATTGGAGAGTCGCCAGCGATTATATTGTTGTGTTTGTTATCGATGTGGATTTGATGGCGGTCTGCGTTGGGCCGACGTGGATGTCTGAGTGGCGAACGGTCGGGTTTTGTTCCAGGGACAGAGGATATAATGAAAGACTCATAAGCAGGCATAGATACAGACACGCGCACACACGCACGCACGCGCGCACACACACACACACACAACACACACAGATACATACACACGCAGACAGAGATACACACACACTCGCATGCATGCACGCAGTCAGACAAACAAACGGACGCACAGACGGAGGAAGAATGGCGTAAACTGATCCTTGGACCGTGAAGTCGTCCTGCTGGAATTTTGACTGTTCAAGCGTGTTCTGCGTGAAGCCAAGTCCTTAACATGCTCATTTCTGATTGGCTTATGCTGCCTGCCAGAATAAATCTGAAACAAGGATGACTTCTAGCGTTTAAGACAAGATCCAAACACATAAACGGTTAAAAAGAACGCTGATTTAATATGTCAATACAGAATGTTTGTTTTTGCATTGCCATTTTAAATTAGCGTTCTTTTTAACCATTTATGTGCTTCAATTCCTGCCTGCGAGACTTATTCAGGAGCAACTGCATCAGCAGCACAAAATCTATGGCAGGGAAAGGGTGACTGCTTCATCCGTGGTACTCAACACGGAAGAAAACATCTCGGAATGTGTCCATGTGGTCTGATGCGGACTGGAAACACAAACCTCGGTCAGTGTCCTTCAACGCCTGGCTTTAATCAGTAAAGATCCAAACACATTTATTAGGACATTAATTTTATTAGAACGCTATTCATTCGGACAAATTACAATATGCGAATTTTCGGGGTGTTCGGATCTTGTTTTACAACAACAATATGAAACAAGAATGACTGAAAACAACAACAGATAAGTTACTTCACCTCTCATATAATTTTTCATTGTTTTTAACCGTTTCACTGTTGTTTAAGTGTCGTTTTGTGGCCTGAAGAAGGTGATTTCCCTGAAAATTTGCATCGTGTTGTCTATGTCATATTAAATAAGCGTTCTTTTGAATCTTTTATGTGTTTGGGTCTTGTTTTAGAACGCTAGCAGTTATTCTTGTTTCAGATTTTTTTTTAAATCAGTAAATAACGTAAATGGCAAATACTAACACACTGTTCTTGTTTTAGTTCGAGATACGATACGATTCAGACTAAGGTAACCTGAACGAACGAATAAATCCACCAGCGTCCATTCAGCCGTTATCTCATCAGTATCGTAGTGCATGACCAACCCAGTTTGGTTTAAAGGGACACCGACTCGTTTTCTGCTCACAACACGTTGACGCCTGACAGCCGTTATTTTATCAGTATCACAGTGCATGACCAACCTAGCTTGATTTAAAGAGACATCGACCCGGCTTCTGCTCGCAAACACGTCGACGCAACTGCTTTAATGCTACTATCATTTTGTTGTTGTTGGACTGCTTGTTTAAATATAACTATTTCTCTTATTCTGCATTCGAAGAAACGGTTGGTGGGGAGTGTGTGTGTGTGTGTGTGTGTGTGTGTGTGTGCGTGCGTGTGTGTGTGTGGTGCGTGGTGTGTGTGGTGTGTGTGTGGTGTGTGTGTGGGTGTGTTTGTGTGTGTTTGTGTGTGTGTGTGTTTGTGTGTGTGTTGTGTGTGTGTGTGTGTGTGTGTGTGTGTGTGTGTGTGTGTGTGTGTGTGTGTGTTGGTGTGTGTGGTGTGTAGTGAGTGGTGTGTGTGTGTGTGTGTGTGTGTGTGTGTGTGTGTGTGTGTGTGTGTGTGTGTGTGTGTGTGTGTGTGTGGTGTGTGGTGTGTGTGTGGTGAGTGAGTGAGTGAGTGAGTGAGTGTGTGTGGTTGTGTGTGTGTGTGGTGTGTGTGTGGTGTGGTGTGTGTGTGTGTGTGTGTGTGTGTGTGTGTGGTGTGTGTGGTGTGGTAGTGAGTGTGTGTGTGTGTGTGTGTGTGTGTGTGTGTGTGTGTGTTTGTGTGTGTGTGTGTGAACGGCGCGGATGGGTTGTTGCGTGTTAACTGTTAAGTCTAGTCGGGGTGAAGAGCATTAACCGAATCATAAATACAGCAAAGAATTAAAGCTATGGAATAGTTGCGTAAGCTCCGAAACGCCAGCTATTTCCGTACCTTGCATGTCACAGAGTTTGACAGCAGCTGCACAGGGACTGACAGACAACAGAAACCGCTGGAGGATGGAACTCTGACCGTCCGTTTTGTGACCGGGACACCCTCTGACGTAAAGCAGTTTTGTCCAGTGTACGGCTAAAGGCGTTGGGGTTTGCAGCGAAAGCGTATTTAGGCCGGATGTGGGTCTACGTTTGCAGTTTCGGCTTCACTTTCCAAATCAGAAATGGGAAAATTATTGTTTTTGTTTTTGTAGATAAAGGTTTACGGGGATATTTGTGTTTTATGGCGTACTGTAAAATTTAGAGTGCCAACAGGGTAACGGAGTCTCTCTCTTTCTCTGTCTCTCCCTGTCTCTGTCTGTCTGTCTGTCTGTCTGTCTGTCTCTCTGTCTGTCTCTCTCTCTCTCTCTCTCTCTCTCTCACACACACCACACACACACACCACACACACACACACACACACACACACCAACAGCACCACACACACAACACACACCACACACTACACTGTCACACACACACACACACACACACACACACACACACACACACACACACACACACACACACACACACACACACACACACACACACACACACACACACACACACACACACACACACACAACACACACACACACACACACACCACACACACACACACACACACACACACACACACACACACACACACACACACACACACCACACTGTACACACACACACACACACACACACACACACACACACACACACACACACACACACACACACACACACGTAGTACGTGTGTTTGTTTTTCCGTATAATACTTCATGTAAATTGTTTCGGGTAGGACTGTGCTCTACATGTGTATAGAATATCATATTTAGGTTTATATGTGTCATG
>JABMCL010000363.1:120000-147500 GCA_018857735.1 Alviniconcha marisindica
TACAGTAGATCACAGAGCGAAACAATAAGCAAGCCTTGCTTTGTACGTACTGAAGACCTTGACATCATTATTCTGTTTTGTACGAGTCGTGAAGGATTTGAAATACCACAATGACTTCTTCAGAAGCCGCTTGCTGATGGGTTTACGTCCAAACCAATCTGTCCATTATGTTTTAAGGGCGTCGACGCGAGCGCGTTGAAGCATTAATTTAGTGTCCCGTCGTTGTGGTCGATGCTATTAACATGAGAATGGCTCGATGGGCTACGTTAAGAAGATTCCTGCACTGGCGCATGTTAAAATGCGAGACTGGAGCTCTGGAAGGACTAGGTATTGTTGGGATACGAATAGCAGGGAAACGCCTAAATGCCCTTCGAGCGAAGCGCACACTGTCTTGAACAAGACCATTATGTCACTGACTGTCAGTCGAGTTGTCTGCTGTTTGTTTGTTTGTTTGTTTGTTTTTCGTCCTACTCTGCAGTTGTCATAATCTTCGCCAGAACCATGAAGATCCTGTCGCAAGATGGATGTTATTGTTTCCACGTTCTACATCAACATCACTTCTTACCATCGTCTGCTGTCATCATTGCTTACCTTACCATCGTCTGCTGTCATCATTGCTTACCTTACCATCGTCTGCTGTCATCATTGCTTACCGTCGTCTGCTGTCATCATTGCTTACCTTCACCGTTGTTATTATTGCTTACCATCGTCGTCACCATCATTGCTTACCGTCGTCATCATTGCTTGCCATAATCATTGTCATCATCATTGCTTATCATCATCGTTGTCACCATCATTGCTTACCGTCGTCGTCGTTGTCACCATCATTGCTTACCGTCGTCGTCGTTGTCACCATCATTTCTTACCGTCGTCGTTGTCGTCGTCGTCATTGCTTACTGTCGTCGTTGTCACCACCATTGCTTACCATCATCGCTGCTGTCATAATTGCTTACCGTCGTCGTCGTCGTCGTTGCATACCATCGTCGTTATCGCCATCATTGGTTACCATCATCACTGCTGTCATCATTGCTTACCATCATCGCTGCTGTCATCATTGCTTACCATTGTCATCATTGGTTACCATCATCACTGCTGTCATCATTGCTTACCATCATCACTGCTGTCATCATTGCTTACCATTGTCATCATTGGTTACCATCATCACTGCTGTCATCATTGCTTACCATGTCATCATTGGTTACCATCATCACGTGTCATCATTGTTACCATCATCATGCTGTCATCATTGCTTACCGTCTTTGGTACATATACTGCTGTCATCATTGCTTACCATCATCACTGCTGTCATCATTGCTTACCATTGTCGTTGCTGTCATCATTGCATACCATCATCGCTGCTGTCATCATTGCATACCATCATCGCTGCTGTCATCATTGCTTACCATTGTCGTTGCTGTCATCATTGCTTACCATTGTCGTTGCTGTCATCATTGCATACCATCATCGCTGCTGTCATCATTGCTTACCATTGTCGTTGCTGTCATCATTGCTTACCATCGTCGTTGCTGTCATCATTGCATACCATTGTCGTTGCTGTCATCATTGCTTACCATCGTCTTTGTCACCATCAAGGCATACCGTCGTCGATGTCGGTAGTTTTCATAATCAGTCGCCATCATCATCACCATCATCACCGCCAGCCATAAACAGCCGCCATGTGTTTAGCACCGCAGTGGGTATAAACAGTGGAACGTTCTGTGGACAGGTGGGAACCGGAAGTTCCGCTTTTGCTGCTGCCGTACTAGTAATGTACTACTGTGTACTACTGTGTGCACCTACCCTGGTAAGGCGACCCAAATAAATAAATAAACAAATAAAACATAAATAGATATATAGGCGGCAACTGGACAGACCCAAAGCACATTAAATAAATATATAAACAAATAAAAAGTTACAAATATAAATATGTAAATAAACAAGCAAACTTACAAAGTAACTAAATAAATAAGTGGGAACCAGACAGACCCAAAGCAAACTAACAAAGTAACTAAATAAATAAGTGGGAACCAGACAGACCCAAAGCAAACTAACACAGTAACTAAATAAATAAGTGGGAACCAGACAGACCCAAAGCAAACTAACAAAGTAACTAAATAAATCGGTGGGAACTAGACAGACCCAAAGCAAACTAACAAAGTAACGAAATAAATAAGTGGGAACCGGACAGAGCCGAAACAGACACTGGCTTGCGAGCGATGAAGCCTGCCCATGGAACTGTGTACGGGTAGGTAGTGTTGCTTAATGTCCTCAGATGTCAGTTGACATATTAGGGACAAGCTGAGACCAATGCCGAAGCATGGTTCAATATAGCTTTACGTCCACGGAAACCAGAAGGCTCGTTAGGACGGACAGCCCAGGACGGCCACCTCGACTCTCACACAGCTCCTGAACTATGAACTGTGTACATAATAATTATGTTCTACATTGTCGGAAGAGCTCGACTCGTCTCTTTGCTTCCCCTTTAATCTCTGCATCCGCGGTGCCCTACGGCGGTTGAGTGGAATGACGTAAACAACAGGAGAAAGCGTAACTTCCCTACAGCGGCGAGTGCATGGGATGAGCGATGACCCTATCACTACAGACTCAGTGACAAGACAAAACGTACACACAGAGAGTCGCGCGCGGTTGGCAACTGCCGCTTTTGAAGACAGAATACGGATGACTGTACACCGCGTTATGCATCGGAGAGACAGCACCGCTTTGATCAACGGGGTGATGGTGCTTTGCACCGGAAGCATCGTTTGTGTTCCATCGACAGCCACTCCGGTCTGATTTGTCAATCAGCTTGCACGTGTCTGTTTCATCACACATAGACACATCACCCGGTCATTCGCTGTGCACTGGCTGGCTGGCTGGTGGGCAGGACAAAGCAGCTATCACGAGCGGCTTGCATGTAGGAAGATCTGAAGTGTTGAGGAACTTGAGACGCTACCTGTGGGCACAAAGCCAGGGACACACCATCGATCGCCTGGAGGAGAGAGGCGTGGGAAGAGGAACCGCTAGACGATCTTCCTTGAAAGGACGAGAGAGGGCCATCATCAGTCAGACGAACATTGGAACTGTTTCCAAGGCAACGTTGGTGAAACTTCTGAAGGGACGGGGTGGAGCGCACAATCGTGGTCTTTCACGAGCGCATGTATGCCATCTTGAACTGAACTGAACTTTAGCTCATGACGTAAGTCCTACATGTAGACAACGTCTGCCACATTCCCTAGAAGAGTTCTTCTGTCAGATCGAAGCTGTGTTGAAAGTTTACCGTACTGTTTTTTGTTGTTGTTATTGTTGCTTTTTGCCGCGTCTGTCTTTGTTTTCCTCTTGGGTTTTGTATTGGCTTGCGCCATGCCGACAAACAGCTGCCACCAACTGTTTGATTAATGTCGTTTGTTTGATTGCTTTGCACCGGAAGTTAGAGGTGTACTCTTCCGGACAAAGTTATGGTTTAGCTGTCCAAGTTTACCGTTGTTCTGTTGGCTCAACTACTTGATAGGCCAACCAGGCAACCAATTAAAAAACGAACACACACACACACGCACGCACGCACGTACGCACGCACACACAAACAACAAAACAGCAACAACAACACACAGACAGACACAGACACACACACAAGACACACACACACACCACACGCACGCACGCACGCACGCACGCACCAGCACACGCACACACACAACAACAACAACAACACACACACACACACACAGACACACACACACACACACACACACACACACACACACACACACACACACACACACACACACACACACACACACACACACTTGCTTACTTACTTACTTACTTACTTACTTACTTACTTACTCACGCATTCACACGCTCTCAGCACAATGACTGAGGTTCGCAGAAGAATACTTTTTCCAAATAGATCAACCTTGTTTTCAGCGGACTGCCCTGATGCACTTGTTATACAACGAACCACAGCAACTTTACAAAACCAGTGACCCCCCCCCCCTCCCCTCCCAACCCCGTAGGTCAACAGGAGGCCGTATGCTGGTGGCGGGGTGGGGTAGGGAGAAGGGTGGTAGTGATGGTGGTGGTGGTGGTGGTGGTGGTGGTGTTGAAGGGTGTGTGTGTGAGGAGGTGAGTGAGGAGGAGGAGGAACATAAAGGGGTGTGTGCTCACGGCCACCTGTGTGATGTCTGGTGGATGATCTGACAATTCCGTAAGCAGTGCTTTACCGCCTGACGTTTTTGGTACTGCATTATCATTTTATCGGCCTTGTTGCTGACAGACGAAATAAAGAAATATGTAAATGAACAGATAATTAAATCAATCAATTAATGAAAATCGATCACAAAGTTCCCTGTCGACGTTGAGAAAAATGCTCATTCTTGACGATATGTGGCAATTTTTGCCCCCCCCCCCCCAAATATATATATATTATATATAATATATATATATATATAGAGAGAGAGAGAGAGGTATATAGAGAACGTGTAACGAAAGTCCAAGTATGTCTTGGTTTTAAAACTTTTATTCAAAATTTTCGCCCATCGGAAGGCTTTGTGAAAGCCACTGGGGGCATCCGTTTTGAGGATGTACCTCTGGTGGAGTTTGTGTACCTTGTATTTACACACATGCCAGGTGAGAGTTACCGTAGGCGACTCAGGTCTTTGTTGTACTTGTGCTACGTATTTCGAGCGCTAATTAACTCCCTTGTGTGTTGATTGTGCTATGTGGGGAATAATAAAAAATAAAATAAATAAAAAATAAAAAAACAGAAAGAAAGACTGGAAGAAAGAGAGAACGAAAGAAGGAAAGGCTAAGAGAAAGAGGAGCAGTATTATTTTATTGTTTGTCAGGACCTTGCCACGGCATAAGATAATGTTCAAAGTAACCGCAGGACCACTCCCCACTTCGGTTGTTTGAAGAGCTGCTTGTGTGGCTGGAAATAACCCGGGCCACACGGTATTACACTGATGTGGTTTATGGAGCTATTTACGTGTAGACATTTGCTTGTTAAAGTTTCATTGCCTTCTCCAGGCTTTCTTCTCCTCATCAGGCAAAGACAGAAATCAATTACATGACTATACAATCGGCCATGGTCAGTCTGTACTTAGACCTCCACCACCGACCGTTGTCTGTACCTAGACTCCCGCCATCGGCCATGGTCAGTCTGTACTTAGACCTCCACCACCGACCATTGTCTGTACCTAGACTCCCGCCATCGGCCATGGTCAGTCTGTACTTAGACCTCCACCACAGACCATTGTCTGTACCTAGACCCCCACCACCGACCATTGTCTGCACCTAGACTCCCACCATCGGCCATGGTCAGTCTGTACTTAGACCTCCACCACTGACCATTGTCTGTACCTAGACTCCCGCCATCGGCCATGGTCAGTCTGTACTTAGACCTCCACCACGACCATTGTCTGTACCTAGACTCCCACCATCGGCCATGGTCAGTCTGTACTTAGACCCCACCACGGCCATTGTCTGTACTTAGACCCCCACCACCGACCATTGTCTGTACCTAGACTCCCGCCATCGGCCATGGTCAGTCTGTACTTAGACCTCCACCACTGACCATTGTCTGTACCTAGACTCCCACCATCGGCCATGGTCAGTCTGTACTTAGACCCCCACCACCGACCGTTGTCTGTACCTAGACCCCCACCACCGACCGTTGTCTGTACCTAGACCCCCACCACCGACCGTTGTCTGTACCTAGACTTCCCCCCATCAACCATGATCTGTCTGAACCTAGACTTCTTGGACTTCTGCCATTGACCATTTTCTGCATGTAGACTTCCCCCCATCCACCATGCTCTGTCTGTACCTAGACTCCCACCATCCACCATGCTCTGTCTGTACCTAGACTCCCACCATCCACCACGGTCTGTCTGTACCTAGACTCCCACCATCCACCACGGTCTGTCTGTACCTAGACTCCCACCATTTATCACGGTCTGTCTGTACCTAGACTCCCACTCTCTGTACCTAGACTCCCACCATCCACCATGCTCTGTCTGTACCTAGACTCCCACCATCCACCATACTCTGTCTGTACCTATAGGCTCCCCACAATATACTATAGTCTGTCTGTACCTAGACTCCCACTCTCTGTACCTAGACACTACCGTCGTACAAAGAGACCAGCTTTACAGCAAAACCAACTTGTCGCTGCCCTCACTGTGATGTCTCCTACCGTCACTCACAGAGACCGTTTCATAACAAGATCGCTTTGTCCCTTCCTACTGTGAAGTTTCCTACCGTCGTTCAACGAGACAATTTCATAACAAGACCGCCTTGTCCCTTTTCCTACTGTGATGTCTCCTACCGCCTTTCAAAGAGACTGGTTTCATAAAGAAGACCGTTTTGTCCCTGACTGCACTGTGAGGTTTCCTGTCGTCATTCACAGGAAGTAAGTAAGTAAACATGGTGCTTAACGACCACAGAAACCTTGAGGCTTATTGGGAAAGGAGAGAAGGGGGCACGGGGGGGGGGGGGGGGGGGGGGAGTATATTATATACCTATTGCTACACTGTCACCACCAGAATGACTCCTGCATTAAGACGTGCAGCGATGAGAGCCATTTTAATGTTTCATTAATTGTGAGGGACAGTCACAAGACAGTGTCTACAGACTATAATTTTTGAAGAGAAAGGAAAGCCGAAGCGGATTCGAACCGAGGTACCTCCGCTTATAAGCCTAACGCCTTACCGCTAGACCACTCACTAAAGTGGGCCGGTCTGGCCTAGCGGTAAGGCGTTAGGTTGATAAGCGGAAGGACCTCGGTTCGATACCGCTTCGGCTCTCCTTTCTGTTCAAAAAGGTTGCGGTTTGTGGACATCACTTCCTACTGAAACATTAAAATGGCTCTCATCGCTAGCCATCTTAGTGCAGGAATCATTCCGGTGGTGACAATGTAGCGATAGGTATCAGTATAATCTCCCTCTCCCCCCACCTCCATACCCCCTCCCCCCCTCTTCTCCCCGTCCCTAATGAGCCTTATGGTTTCTGTGGACGTTAAGCACCATGTTTACTTATTACGCTAGACCAAAGCGGCTCACAGTCATTCACAGAGACAAGACCACCTGCACGCCACCTGGAGCATGCCTGCACTTTTGTCGGACGGGGATCCTTGAACCGGGAGGGTCTGTAACACGTACGCCCAGGGGAGTCCAGGGGAGTCCTATCTGTGGGAGGGTAGTTCGGCTGAGTGACCTTCCGGACAGCGTTGACAGCCTGCGGGTCTCAGCTATCTTCTTAGACAGCGCTCCCGGCACTAAGAAAACAGCACAGGCTTTGAACAGCGGGAGTTATCTCCGTTGATGGCTCTTTTTGGCAGGTCGTATTTAACCCGTCTTATATACACGCTGACTGTTTTTCTGCATCGTCACCGGTTCCGCCTTCGTTGTAATTGAATTCTTTTCGTGCTAAACTGTCTAATGATATGAGGGATTCGTGTCGCTGCCCCTTTGGTAAACTTGTCCCTTTGACCCTGTCCAGCAGTTGCCTTCTCGTGTTGCGCTGGTACAATAGCACTAGTCCTGTAGCCATTTTTGCCGTGGACGTTTAAACCTCTGGTTGTCAACCTGCCCGCCCACACATTGCTTGTTACTTAATTTATTGTGAGGAAATCTTCAGTTCAGTTCAAGATGGTATCTGCGCACTCGGAAAAAACCCATATGCGCTCCACCCCGTCTCTCAGACGTTTCCGCAACGTCGCCTTTGAAACGGTTCCAATGTTCGTCTGATTGACGACGGCCCTCTCTCGTCCTTTCAAGGAAGATCGTCTAGCTTTCCACTCTCTCTCCCCAGGAGGAAATCTTCAGTTCAGTTCAAGATGGTATTTGCGCACTCGGAAAAGCCCATATGCGCTCCACCCCGTCTCTCAGACGTTTCCCCAACGTTGCCTTTGAAACGGTTCCAATGTTCGTCTGATTGACGACGGCCCTCTCTCGTCCTTTCAAGGAAGATCATCTAGCTTTGCACGTCTCTCTCCCCCAGGAGGAAATCTTCAGACAGAACCTTGCTTAAAGCGAGACATGTACTTTTGACAGTGTACTTTTGGTGGAGACTCTGTGTCTTTGTGTACCTTGTGTTTACTCGCATTTTTCACTGTAGGCTATACACTTTTTGTTGATCTTGTAAAGCGCGGTGTGCTCACCCTTGTTGGTGAGATACGGCGCTATAGAAGTGACCGCTATGATGATGATGATGATGATGATGATGGTGTGAGGTTAAAGTCACCGTAGATGATTCAGGTCTTTGTGGTTGTGTTCCTGTGACGTATTTCGAGAGCTAGTTATCTCCCTTTTGTTTGTTGATTCTTGCTTAAAACAAAGATTTCAGTCGCCGCACTCTGCTACTCTCACGCCTCTTAATGCAGAAACCGTTCAGGTGTGGACAGTCTTGGTCAGTGCCAGGTTGAGTTCCATTCATTTACCAACCGTTCGGTCCCCTCTTCTTCCTACTCTTTAAGGGCTGTTTGTCGTTAAACTAATTGATCAACCAGTCGGTGAACTAAAATCCAATAGACGGTCTCATGTTGAAAAACACGAAAATAAATGCAGTAATTGAAATGCAGTAAAGTATCACGAGGAAGAGAGAAATAAAGAAGAAAGGGAAGAAAGGAAGGAAGACAGAAGGGAAGGAAGGAGAGAAGGAAGAAAGAAGGGAAAGAGAGAAGAGAAAAAAGAAGGGAAGGAGAGAAAGGAAGAAAGAAGGGAAAGAGAGAAGAGAAAAAAGAAGAAGGAAGGAGAGAAAGGAAGAAAGAAGGGAAAGAGAGAAGAGAAAAAAGAGGGAAGGAGAGAAAAAGAAAGAAGGGAAGAGAAGGAAAAAAGAAGGGAAGGAGAGAAAGGAAGAAAGAAGGGAAAGAGAGAAGAGAAAAAAGAAGGGAAGGAGAGAAAGGAAGAAAGAAGGGAAGGAGTGACAGGAAGGAAGAAAGGAAGGAGAGAAAGAAAGAAAAGAGGGAAGGGAAGAAAGAAGGGAATGAGAGAAAGAAAGACAAGAGAGAAGGGAAGAAAAATGGAAGGAGAGAAGGGAAGAAAGAAGGGAAAGAGAGAAGAAAGAAAGGAAGGAGAGAAGGAAAGAAAGAAAGAAAGAGAAGGAACGAAAGAAGGGAAGGAGAAAAAGGGAGAAAAAAAAGGGAATAGTGAAGGGAAGAAAGAAAGAAGAAGGGGGAAAAAAATAAAGAAGAGAGAGAGAGAGAGAGAGAGAGAGAGAGAGAGAGAGAGAGAGAGAGAGAGAGAGAGAGAGAGAGAGAGAGAAAGAAAGAGCCCACGATAAGCACCGATAAACGGCCATCAGGAAGTGTTGAACCTAGTGACCTACATAGCCAGCCGGCGACACCCAAGCAGGCTGCACGTGCGAGTATTTCCCCGTTAGGCTGGTCAGCGTTGTGCAGGCGCACTGCCGGGTGCTGTGTCGCCAGCGCGACCACCGAGCGGTTTGAAGCGTTACGCAATCTGTTCTCCATCAGCCAGGTTATGAATGGCAGCACGGAGGAATGGGGTCTGGCTGTTTGTTTGCCGTCAGGCGTCGTGTGGCGGGTCTCATGTGCTGTCCAGCGGCAACTCCTGTTTGTGTCGGCTGAATGGCCAGACAGGCAGACAGGCAGGCAGGCAGACAGGCAGGCAGAAACACAGACAGACAGAAACACTCACACACACACACACACCACACACACACACACCACACCACAACACACACACACACACACCACACACACACACACCACACACACACATACACAGAGACCACATTTCGCAAACACAAGACAAGACACGCACACACACACACACACACACCACACACACCACCACACACACACACACACACACACACACCGACACACGCACACACGCACACACACACACACACCACTCACACTCACCACACCACACACACACACACACACACACACACACACACACACACACACCACACACACACACACACACACACTCACTACTCAGTCAGTCACCACACACACACACACACACACACACACACACACACACACACACACACACACACACACACCACACACACACTCACTCACCACAGCACACACCACACACACACACACACACACACACACACACACACACAACACACACACACACACACACACACACACACACCACTCACTCACTCACTCACTCACTCACTCACTCACTCACTCACTCACTCACCCACACACACACACACACACACACACACACACACACACACACACACACACACACACACACACACACACACAATCTACCTATCAAACTATACTGAGGTGACCCCGTGCGGCTGACACGGCGTTAAAATCCAGTCACTAAGTAACTCCCCCCCTTCCCCATCCCGAGCCGAATCAGATTTTTGGTCCACAGTGCTAAACAGAGAGCAGCTGTTTTTCTTAGGCTAATAATGTACCTTCGGTGGAGTTTATGTACCTTGTATTTACGCGCATGCCATGTGAAGGTTACCGTAGGCGACTTAGATCTTTGTTGTTAAGTTCGTATGGCAGTCTTCTGAGCGCTGATTAACTCCCTTTGTTTGTTGATTGTACAGCAGTGAGCGACATTGCCAACTGGCCCGTTGCTCTTCCCAAAGTTTAAGATGTCCGCGCCATCTTGCTAGTGTAGGGGAGATAATTTGCAGCTGACTTGAGCTTTGTTTAAAACCCTAAATGTGTCCAGCGCCACTTTGCTAATGTTGGGGAGATAATTCAGTTGCAGCTGACTTGAGCTTTGTCAAAACCCAAAATGTGTCCAGCGCCACCTTGCTAGTGTAGGGGAGATAATTTGCAGCTGACTTGAGCTTTGTGAAAACCCCAAATGTGTCCAGCGCCACCTTGCTAGTGTAGGGGAGATAATTTGCAGCTGACTTGAGCTTTGTGAAAACCCCAAATGTGTCCAGCGCCACCTTGCTAGTGTAGGGGAGATAATTTGCAGCTGACTTGAGCTTTGTCAAAACCCAAAATGTGTCCAGCGCCACCTTGCTAGTGTAGGGGAGATAATTTGCAGCTGACTTGAGCTTTGTCAAAACCCAGAATGTGTCCAGCGCCACCATGCTAGTGTAGGGGAGATAATTTGCAGCTGACTTGAGCTTTGTCAAAACCCAAAATGTGTCCAGCGCCACCTTGCTAATGTAGGGGAGATAATTTGCAGCTGACTTGAGCTTTGTCAAAACCCAAAATGTGTCCAGCGCCACTTTGCTAATGTGGGGAGATAATTCAGTTGCAGCTGACTTGAGCTTTGTCAAAACCCAAATGTGTCCAGCGCCACCTTGCTAATGTAGGGGAGATAATTCAGTTGCAGCTGACTTGAGCTTTGTCAAAACCCAAATGTGTCCAGCGCCACCTTGCTAGTGTAGCGGAGATAATTTGCAGCTGACTTGAGCTTTGTCAAAACCCAAAATGTGTCCAGCGCCACCTTGCTAATGTAGGGGAGATAATTTGCAGCTGACTTGAGCTTTGTCAAAACCCATATGTGTCCAGCGCCACCTTGCTAGTGTAGGGGAGATAATTTGCAGCTGACTTGAGCTTTGTCAAAACCCAAAATGTGTCCAGCGCCACCTTGCTAGTGTAGGGGAGATAATTTGCAGCTGAAATTGAGATTTGTCAAAACCCAAAATGTGCCAGCGCCACCTTGCTAGTGTAGGGGAGATAATTTGCAGCTGACTTGAGTTTGTCAAAACCCAAAATGTGTCAGCGCCACCTTGCAGTGTAGGGGAGATAATTGCAGCTGACTTGAGCTTTGAAAACCCAAAATGTGTCCAGCGCCACCTGCAGTGTAGGGGAGATAATTTGCAGCTGACTTGAGCTTTGTCAAACCCAAAATGTGTCCACGCCACCTTGCTAGTGTAGGGGAGATAATTGCAGCTGACTTACTTTCAAAACCCAAAATGTGTCCAGCGCCACCTTGCTATGTAGGGGAGATAATTTGCAGCTGACTTGAGCTTTGTGAAAACCCAAATGTGTCCAGCGCCACCTTGCTAATGTAGGGGAGATAATTTGCAGCTGACTTGAGCTTTGTCAAAACCCAAAATGTGTCCAGCGCCACCTTGCTAATGTAGGGGAGATAATTTGCAGCTGACTTGAGCTTTATCAAAACCCAAAATGTGTCCAGCGCCACCTTGCTAATGTAGGGGAGATAATTTGCAGCTGACTTGAGCTTTGTCAAAACCCAAAATGTGTCCAGCGCCACCTTGCTAATGTAGGGGAGATAATTTGCAGCTGACGAGCTTTGTCAAAACCCAAAATGTGTCCAGCGCCACCTTGCTCGTGTAGGGGAGATAATTTGCAGCTGACTTGTTAAACCCCTAGACGTGCCAAGTGCCACCGAGCGAGGCAATCTGCAGGAAAGTGGCCCGTTGTTTGAGTGCGTTGAGTGGCGTTTCGTTCGACTCTTGAAAGGTTCTGACAGTTAAGGGGCAAAGCAAGGTAAAACAAACAACGAGAGTAAAAGAAACACAACAAGAAAGCAGCCGCCCCAAACAACAACAACAACAAACAAATAAGTAACTTGGTTTACAACACACACACACGCGACACACACACACACACACACACACACACACACACACACACACACACACACACAACACACACCACACACACACACACACACACACACACCAAGCACACACACCACGCACGCACGCACACGCACACGCACACAAGCTCACACACACAGACACGCACGCACGCACGCACGCACACACACACACACACACACACACACACACACACACACACACACGGAAAACCAACCAACCAACAACAAACAAAACAAAAACAACCACCCCACACCCGAGCAAGAACCATATCTCTTTCACTTGTCATCGCCACAAAGCCAATAAAATTCCATTACAGACCATTCCTCCTCAGACTTCCGGCGCCCGTCGTTCTGGAACTGGGCAGCGGCGCGGGAGTGAGCAGTCGATCATCAATGGCGCTATTAATAAGATTTTGACACTGAGTAAAGAACCGAACGGGTTGCTTCGGGTCCATCGACGGACCGTGCGAGCCTGGAGCCGCTTAAGTGGCTCTCTCTGTTTACCACCGTCTCGGCCCCAGCAAAACAGATGGTCACAGTCGTGGGCCAAGCGAACAGAGCTCGTGTGTATGGTACCTGGTGGAGTTTTTTCTTTTCTTTTTTTCTACAGCTTTTTTTGTTTTTAATGCCACACTGCCATACAGATGTCACGGAATACATTTAGCACGACATACAAGAGGTATTCACAACATTTTCAGTTTATGTGTGTCGATGCATGGGTAAAAGCTTTGGCTTTGAAGACTGAACACACACACACAAACACACACACACATACACGCACACGCACACGCACACGCACACATACATACACACACACACACACACACACACACACACACACACACACACACACACACACACACACACACACACACACACACACACACACACACACACACACACACACACACATACATACACGCACACACGCAGAAGACAGACAGACAGACAGACACACACACACACAACAACAACAACAACAACAACAACAACAAACAACAACAACAACAACAACAACAACAACAACAACAACAACCCACACCCGAAACAAGAATGACTGCTAGTGCTCTAAAACAAACTCTAAACATATGAAAGATTAAAACACGAGGGAGTTAATTAGCACTCGAAAAACGTCACGCAAGTACAACAACAAAGACTCGACTCGGCTACGGTAACTCTCACCTGGCATGCGTGTAAATACAAGGTATATAACTCCACCAGAGGTACATCGGCCTCTTGTAGCTAATTAACTCTTGTAGCTAATTAACTCCCTTTTGCGTTGATTCTGCATGAGCGGTCAGGGCCTCATTCTGTTTCAGATTTGTCAGACGAAAGATTAAAAAGAACGGTTATTTGATATGGTACACACAAAATACATTGGGATACACTGGACACGAAAGATCCCACAGCCACAAGCAGATCGCCGTTTAAGTGTTGTTCTGTCGCTTGACAAAGGGCTTCACCCCGAAAATTCGCATGTTGTGCGGTGTCACATTAAATAGGCGTGCTTTTTAACCCTTCGTGTGTTTGGATCTTGGCTGACCGAGTCTAGTATGTTGCACTGAGCTGTTTCACGCTCTCTCCCTTGATTATTTCGCCAGATGTATCGCTCGTAAAACCAGAAGACTCGTCAACCCATTGTTTAAGTCAGCTCTTTATTCACTGTCAAGGGTAAGGATTGTTCAATTCAGTTCTTTATTCAATGTCAAGGGTAAGGAGTTCTTTATTCAATGTCAAGGGTAAGGATTGTTCAGTTCAGTTCTTTATTCAATGTCAAGGGTAAGGAGTTCTTTATTCAATGTCAAGGGTAAGGATTGTTCAAGTAAGTTCTTTATTCAATGTCAAGGGTAAGGATTGTTCAAGTCAGTTCTTTATTCAATGTCAAGGGTAAGGATTGTCCAAGTCAGTTCTTCATTCACTGTCATGGGTAAGGATTGTTCAAGTCAGTTCTTCATTCACTGTCAAGGGTAAAGATTGTTCAGTTCTTCATTCACTGTCAAGGGTAAGGATTGTTCAAGTCAGTTCTTTATTAACTGTCAAGGGTAAGGATTGTTCAAGTCAGTTCTTTATTAAATGTCTAGGGTAAGGATTGTTCAAGTCAGTTCATTGTTAAATGTCAAGGGTAAGGATTGTTCAAGTCAGTTCTTTATTAAATGTCAGGGGTAAGGATTGTTCAAGTCAGTTCTTTATTAAATGTCAAGGGTAAGGATTGTCCAAGTCAGTTCTTCATTTACTGTCAAGGGTAAGGATTGTTCAAGTCAGTTCTTTATTCAATGTCAAGGGTAAGGATTGTTCAAGTCAGTTCTTTATTCAATGTCAAGGGTAAGGATTGTTCAAGTCAGTTCTTTATTAAATGTCAAGGGTAAGGATTGTTCAAGTCAGTTCTTTATTCAATGTCAAGGGTAAGGATTGTTTAAGTCAGTTCTTTATTCAATGTCAAGGGTAAAGATTGTTCAAGTCAGTTCTTTATTCAATGTCAAGGGTAAGAAAATTTATGAATAGGTGTGATACGAAAGCGAAATGCTGAAGGGCTCGTAGTATTAGAAAATCTAACAACAAACACACTCACACGCACACAACGAGAGAGAGAGAGAGAGAGAGAGAGAGAGAGAGAGAGAGAGAGAGAGAGAGAGAGAGAGAGAGAGAGAGAGAGAGAGAGAGAGTCCAACTCGAACTCTGTGTGCGTGTGCGTGTATGTGTGTGTGTGTGTGTGTGTGTGTGTGTGTGTGTGTGTGTGTGTGTGTGTGGTGTGTGTGTGTGTGTGTGGTGTGTGTGTGTGTGTGGTGAGTGAGTGTGTATGTGCGTGGTGTGTGTGTATGCGTGTGTGTGTGTGTGTATGTGTGTGTGTTGTGTGTGTGTGTGTGTGTGTGTGTGTGTGTATGTGTGTGGTGTGTGTGTGTGTGTAGTGTGGTGTGTGTGTTGTGTGTGTGTGTGTGTGTGTGTGTGTGTGTGTGTGGTGTGTGTTGTATGTGTAAAATTCGAAGAGGACAGAAAAGGGAAATGGGAAAGGTCTTGAAAAGAAGGGAGCGGGTGGTGGTGGTGATGGTGGGAGGGTGGTGGGGGGTGGGGGGGGGGGGGTGGGGGGGGGGGGGTGGAGAAGAAGAAGATCGAAATCGACGTCCAAGATCAGGTTCACATCGGTCCTCCAGCCCAACCCAAAAACGGCACAGCCAGGGTATATATATGGACTTATCTCCTCACCCTCCTTCCCCTCCCGTTATATTAATTCGCAGTGGAGCGCCACCTACACCCGCCGACGTAATTGTCTCCCTTGAAATCAGCTCGTCCATTTTATGGTCATCGGTTTTACTCTCCAAACTGCCCTCTCGTAGTCCGGCCTTCTCCAGCCTAATTTATTCCCTTTCCGTACCTCCTAGGTTAAGCACACGGGGTCGAACACGAGTGTTGCAGCTGATAAGCAGCGCGAGGAATCTATTGCAATGAACATCGATATGCTCAGAATATCATCGTCAAAGGTTCCATAATGCAACTCTGATGTCTTTCTGGTCCGTGAGCTGCTCTTTTAATCAGATCAAACTTTTGTATCTTGATGAAGTTTTTAGGGCGTGGGGGTGAGGGGTGGTTCGGGAGTGGCGGGCAAGCAACGAAGATAAAAAAAGTTTCTGGTCCTCGGAAGAAGAGTTTGCTGATTTTCTTCCCCGCAAAAGATCGTGTTTCTTTCCCCCTTTGCGCACCAACGGTCATCTCTTTACCATACGAATGGCAGATGATTCTGGCATCGCAAGAACCTACAGAGACTTACAGACATACTGATGGCTCTGGGAAATAGAATCAGGAAAAATAACTGACGGCAGTTCATTCTTGTTTAGAACCAACTCCCTTCATATAACACACACACACGACTGCTGCCGGATTAAACGAAAAGATGACGGCTTTTGCCAACGATGTCGCCGGACTCGAGTGTGGCCGCATGGCTGAATAAATGAACGATACTCTGCCCATAGGGCAGATGAAACGTGACTTGACTGGCTAGTGAAAACAAAATGCTATACATTATGTTTGGCGGAGATAGTGGGTGGCACAAGAGTATCAATATTAGCATCGTGTCGGACCGTTCTCTGGGAATTACATTGGATCGGATGGGGCCGTAACATCGCCCTCTGCGCTGTGTGCATAAAAACCAGAAACAGTCGAAAAAAGGGGGAATTTACTGATAAGCACACAAATGAACCATTCGTTCGCAAAGCATGCTCTGTTATTAAGCTCCGTTCCTTCGTGTACTTGCGACTTTCCCTGTTTGCCTGCCAAACAGTTTGTACTGTGGGTTCTGATTCCTTCAGAAAATCGCCTCCAACGGAGATCCAAACACATAAACGGTTCAAATGAACGTTACTTATTAGAACAAAACACAACATGCGAATTTTCGGGGTAACCCCTTTTTTTGGATACAAGACAACAGTTAAAGTGGAAAATACTTTCTAGCATTGAACGTCAAAACAATATAACAACATAGATCAACCCAAAGCAGATAAGTATCCTACATCTCAAGCCCGTTTAAGTGCTGCTTGAAAAAGGGAAATATCCATAAAATTCACATGCTGTTTTATCATAATAAATAAAATTCTTTTGAACCTTTTATGTGTTTGTATCGTGTTTTAGAACGTAAGCAGTCATTCTTGTTTTAATTTTTTTTTGCCTCGAAAAAAAGTTCAGCGAGCCAGACGTGTTCATCTGGAGACGTTTAGTTTACATGAGAATGCACAGAAAGTCAGAATTAAACTAACTAGAATGAAAGAAGAAGGAGAAGAAGAAGAAGAAGAAGAAGAAGAAGAAGAAGAAGAAGAAGAAGAAGAAGAAGAAGAAGAAGAAGAAGAAGAACAACAACAACAACAACAACAACAACAACAACAACAACAACAACAACAACAACAACAACAACAACAACACACGTGGCATTCCTCATCCATGACTTTGGAAAAAAGAGGAGAATTTTTGCACTTTTGGGTACCGCGGACGGCCATCAAATTTTGTAACGGCTAAAGGGTTTAACCTCCGATACGTACGCAGAGCGCGTGCTTCCATTCGTTCCCGTCTGTCTTCAGTCGGCGTTGATCCCTAAATGGACAGGCGTTCTTAAACGGATTAGTAGCGCAAGTCGTGTCTCGCGCGCTGAGAGACTTGCAACACTTGAGCGCCTCCTACTTAATTTGCTTTGTCTTTTTCCGCTTGTCGCGAGGAAGCGCTATTGGGTTGGCGCCGATGCAACTTAGCGCTAATCAGTTCACGACGAGAAGCGATTAGGCTGCTTTGGAGGCTGCGACAGACGAAAAAAGAACGCCTTCGTCTTATTTTTCTGCTTCTGTCCTCTCGTGATTTATTGCTGTACAATTTCTTCCTTGAGGCATCAGCTGACCCTTCTGCGTTTTGACGTCTGCTGCTTCGGGATCGATTGAAATGTTTTTCTAGCTCTTTTTTCTTCTCTCCTCTTAAGCACGACGTTGTTGAACTGCTGTATGTACTGTGAGTTCTCTGTTCTCCTAGAATGTTTATTGATGGGTCTGGCTACACGATTTCCGTAGACACGCTGGAACGTCGGTGTTTTCTTTCGCAACTCGAGGAAACGTCAACCATGAGAGAATTACACGGGAAACTATACACTGCATCATTCGATTCTCCCCTCTCCAATTTATCTCTATCTTCCATCTATTTCATCGTCTTGGTGTGGGTCTGTACAGGGTGTGGGTCTGTACAGGGTGTGGGTCTGTACATGGTGTGGGTCTGTACAGGGTCTGTACAGGATGTGGGTCTGTACAGGGTCTGTACAGGGTGTGGGTCTGTACAGGGTGTAGGTCTGTACAGGGTGTGGGTCTGTAGAGGGTCTGTACAGGGTGTGGGTCTGTAGAGGGTCTGTACAGGGTGTGGGTCTGTAGAGGGTCTGTACAGGGTGTGGGTCTGTAGAGGGTCTGTACAGGGTGTGGGTCTGTATAGGGTCTGTACAGGGTGTGTACATGGTGTGGGTCTGTACAGGGTCTGTACAGGATGTGGTTCTGTACAGGGTATGTACAGGGTGTGGGTCTGTACAGGGTCTGTACAGGGTGTGGGTCTGTAGAGGGTCTGTACAGGGTGTGTGTCTGTACAGGGTCTGTACAGGGTGTGGGTCTGTACAGGGTCTGTACAGGGTGTGGGTCTGTACAGGGTCTGTACAGGGTGTGGGTCTGTACAGGGTCTGTACATGGTGTGGGTCTATACAGGAACAGTACAGGGTCTATACAGGGTGTGGGTTTGTACAGGAACAGTACAGGGTCTGTACTGTTCACGAAACGTTGAAATCCGAGAACTATTCACCTAAGCTCTCTATTTCCACAAGTGTTCTTCTTACAACAAAAAACAACAAAAAGAAAACAAAAGCACAATAACAAAAACAAACGCAAAACGACACCAGCAAAGCTATCGAGGGTTGGGGAGGTGAGCAATGAAATATAAGAGAGAGAGAGAGAGAGAGAGAGAGAGAGAGAGAGAGAGAGAGAGAGAGAGAGAGAGAGAGAGAGAGAGAGAGAGAGAGAGAGAGAGAGAACTCGAACTCGAAAACTTTATTTTTCAAAGATTGTAGTCAAAACCTGTCTAACAACTAGTCCTTGCTATGCTACTGATGAATAAATATAAGATTACAGGGCATCATTGATATACATATCGGCATGAATGAGTGAGTGAAATGTCCACACAAAACTTAGCGTGTTCACAGCGCCAGGTGCACACATGCATACATCACTCAGTTATACATTATGAGCATACAACCAGCAAATAAGGCAATAAAACATCTGATCAGTTCATATGACTAGTATTGGAAAAGAAAACAGAAGCAGTCAATGCTTATCTTATAAAGAACGGTAAGGGAGAGGGGGGGGGAAGTCACTGTTACAAGCAGTCGGAAGGAGAGAGAGAGAGAGAGAGAGAGAGAGAGAGAGAGAGAGAGAGAGAGAGAGAGAGAGGAGAGAGAGAGAGAGAGAGAGAGAGAAAAGACGCAGGCATCGCAAACGTTGATCGGACAAACGTTAGAAGAACTGATCTGTAGGGGGTGCTTAGAGAGAATAGTCTTAAAGGCAACAGGCCGTACGTCACCTTCCTTTAGGGAAAACAAAAAAATCTCATGTAATTTTGTTTTATACAGGAGATCGATTGTTTTTACCGATGCAGGCATCTTTGGTTTGTCTTCAGGTCTTCGGAAATAGCACCTTTGGAGAAGGGTTGTAATATTCATTCGATGACGATGTCAACAGTGCTCTTCGTCCGCTCGCGACTCGTAAATCTGGCCGTAATAATCAAAGTAGAATTCAGAATGCGTCAACGCTGGCACTTAAGACCGTGAAGGCGGTTTTTTTGTAGTTTTTTTTTGGGCTCCCCTCTCCTGTTCTTGAGAGCTGCAAGAGCGAATTACTACAGCATCAGTCCAGCGGTGATTCCTTTCGTGCTAGAAGTCACGTAAAACTGCAGATTTCCAGGCGGAGAGAGAGAGAGAGAGAGAGAGAGAGAGAGAGAGAGAGAGGAGAGAGAGAGAGAGAGAGAGAGGAGAGAGAGAGTTAGAAGAGGAAAGACTTTATGCACAAGGATAATTTTAAGCAAATTCCCTATGACAAATCGTACCTGATGACAAAGAGAGAGAGAAGAGGAGAGAGAGAGAGAGGAGAGAGAGAGAGAGAGAGAGAGAGAGAGAGAGAGAGAGAGAGAGAGAAGGAAGAAGAGAGAGAGGAGAGAGAGAGGGGAGAAGAGTGAGAGAGAGAGAGAGGAGGGGGAGAGAGAGAGAGAGAGTTATAAAATAATTATTTAAACACAAAGCAAGAGGAGAGGAGAGAGAAGAGAGAGCGAGAGAGAGAGAGAGAGGAAGAGAGAGAGAGAGAGGGAAGGATGAGAATTTTTTTATCGAAAAAAAAGAGAGAGAGAGAGAGAGAGAAGAGAGAGAGAGAGAGAGAGAGAGAGAGAGAGAGAGAGAGAGAGAGAGAGAGAGAGAGCACTAAACTGCGAACAATTGAGAGTAGCGTTATAATCCTGCGTTGACCAATTGTGTCAGCAGGTGGCGCTGTTTGCCTTCTTGGTCCTCAAGCTCCGAAATCCCTTCGCGCTAAACTTGGTTGCCAACAGAGGCCACAGTGCACACAGCTCGTCAGCGGCCCGTGTGGTGTGTTGCTGTGCCGAGGCTTCTGAGGGTCGAAACCGAGGAAAAGCCGTTGTTTGGATCATTACCGGCTTGAAAAGGCCCAGTTGTTTCTGTTTCTCAAACGGGTCTCATGCAATGAAACAGTCGCATGTCCTACTGTAATTATTACTTGGACTTCATGTTTGGAACTCATTCCCTCCTGATCCCTGGCAAAGCTCAACTTTTTTTGTCTTTCAAAACAAAATTTAAAGCCATCCTCTTTTTGTAATACTTCTACCCCAACTAACACCAATGTACGGGTTCCTCGTGTGTGTGTGTGTGTGTGTGTGTGTGTGTGTGTGTGTGTGTGTGTGTGTGTGTGTGTGTGTGTGTGTGTTGGTTGTGTTGTGTTGTGTGTGTGTGTGTGTGTGTGTGTGTGTGTGTGTGTTGTGTTGTGTGTGTGTGTGTGTGTGTGTGTGTGTGTGTGTGTGTGTGTGTGTGTGTGTGTGTGTGTGTATGTGTGTGTATGTGTTGTGTTGTGTGTGTGTGTGCGTGCGTGCATGCGTGTGTGTGTGTGTGCGTGCATGCGTGTGTGTGCGTGTGTGTGCGTGCGTGTGTGTGTATGCGTGCGTGCGTGCGTGCGTGTGTGTGTGTGTTGTTTATGAAGAACGAAACAGAAATAAGCAAGAACGGAAAGGCTGAGAACGAAAAGACTCCAACAAAGAACAGCAAGGCAAAGAGAGGAGACAGCCGGTGAAAATAATACGAGGAAAGGGGACATGGGGAGGAAGAGATATACGAGCGACTGATGCCCACATGAACCAAATTGTTTTGGAAGAGAAGCGGCCTCGTTAGTATGCAGCCAGACGACTCGTCCAATAAAACTCTATCTCCATTACCACCGCTAGTAATTGCAACAGTACAAGGACACTCACAGCACGTTCGGCCTGATTGATCTTCGACAGGGCGGAACCAGCATGACCTTCAAATACGAGAGATGTGGGAGCCAGCATGACATACAATTAGGAGACGGTGAAAACCAGCATGAATTACGGTCAGCAAGATCTACAACAGACGTATGAAATCAGAATGATGAACACAGAGACGTATAGTATCAGCATGATGGACAAAGACACACATAGTATCAGCATGGTGGACAAAGAGACGCATAATATCAGCATGATGAACAAAGAGACATATAATATTAGCATGATGAACAAAGAGACGCATAATATTAGCATGATGGACAAAGATACGCATAAGATCAGCATGATGAACAAAGAGACACATACTATCAGCATGATGGACAAAGAGACACATAATATCAGCATGATGAACAAAGAGACACATAATATCAGCACGATGAACAAAGAGACGCATACTATCAGCATGATGGACAAAGAGACACATAATATCAGCATGATGAACAAAGAGACACATAATATCAGCACGATGAACAAAGAGACGCATACTATCAGCATGATGGACAAAGAGACGCGTAATATCAGCATGATGAACAAAGAGACGCATAATATCAGCATGATGAACAAAGAGACACATAGTATCAGCATGATGAACAAAGAGACGCATAATATTAGCATGATGAGCAAAGAGACGCATACTATCAGCATACTATCAGCATGATGAACACAGATGTAAGGAATCAGCATGATGAACAAAACGATGCGCATAGAATCAGCATGACGAACAAAGAGACATATAGAATCAACATGATGACAAGATTGTAGATCAGCATGATGGATAAAGTTGGGGGGTGGTGGTGTGGATGGTGTGGTCAGATGTGAGAAAGGTGCGGAGGGACTGTGGGAAAAGAGACGGATGAGTATACTGTATAACGACTAGCATGCAGTGAAAAGACGACGTAGGCACTGGGTTCTTGTAGTCGTGTGAAGGTGTAGTGATGTGTGAAAGTGTGTAGGTGTGATGAAGTGGTGTGTGCGACAGGCGTCGCGTGCGGCGTGGATGCGTGCGTGCGTGCGTCGCATGCGTGCAGTGACGTAGCGTAGCTGTGCAAGGATGTGGATGTGTGAGTGTGTAGTGTGTGCAGAGGCATATCTGAGTACGTGTGTGTGTGTGTGCGTGTGCGTGGTGCGTGGTGTGGTGGTGGGTGGGGGTGTGGGTGGTTGCGTGTGGTGGGTGCTGTGTGTGTAGAGTCGGTGAGGTGCGATGGGTGCGTTTGTGTAGTGTGTGCGTGCGTGCGTGCGTGGTGTCGGTGCGTGTGTGTGTGTGTGTAGTGTGTGTGTGTGTGTGTGTGTGTGTGTGTGTGTGTGTGGTGTGTGTGTGTTGTGTGTGTGTGTGGTGTGTGTGTGTGGTGTATGTGTGTGTGTGTGTGTGTGTGTGTGGTGTGTGTGTGTGTGGTGTGTGTGTGTGTGTTGTGTGTGGTGTGTGTGTGTGTGTTGTGTGTGTGTGTGTGTGTGTGTGTGTGGGTGTGTATTGTGTGTGTTGTGTTGGGGTGTCGTGTGTGCTTGTTGTTTTGAAGTGTCTTAGTGTCCGTTTCAGCTGCTGTTACACTTGCCTGGTTGTGTGACAGGTTGTCTGTTTGTTAGTGCATGACTGGAGAGGAACATCGTGGCAGCGGCTGGTGATTAGAACTAGACGTTTCATTGATGTCTTATGGTGACATCCTTTGTTTGTTGAATCTGCACAGGCGCTCTGAGCCTCGTTCTGCTTCAGATCATTATTACTGAAAGGTCCGCCACCATCCTTCATGTCCGTATTCAGACTGCCTGTTACACTTGCCTGACGTTTGTGACAGGTTTCTTTATTTAGTGACACTGACATGCGCAGAAAGAGAACATCGTGCGCAGACAGGCTGGTGATTAGAACTAGACGTTTCATTGATTTTCTTTCTGGCTGACATGCCTTTGATTTTCTCGCAGGAGAAATAATTAACTGTTATATTTCCACGCCGAAGATATTTTTCGACTTTAGCTTAGAGTGCGTGTCGCCTTCAATAGTCAATGATCGTATATTTAAAAACTGTTTTTTAGTTAGACAGAGAATTTCTAAAAACGTTTTTTTGTTTTTGTTTTTGTTTTTTATAATTTAGACAAAGAATGAAGGCTATACTCAAGGTCAAGGTCACAGTGTGGGCTTGTATAATCGAAATATGACAGTTTCTACTATATCTTTTATTAGCTCTAAACCAGTGAGTCTTTTGCAAGCAAACTCGATTTGAGTGTAGATCATCATAAGCAAAGAAGTGTCCTATGAAAATGTTGGATTGCTGTGTTCAAGGTCAGTGTCACAGCCAAGGTTAAAAGTTTCAGTTAATGTTAGTTTGGATGATATCTTATGCGTCGCTGAACCATTTGTAACCAAACCCAGTATGGTGAGACATCATTATAAGCCAGAGCGTCCTATGCGAAAAATGGGTTTCTATCTTCAAGGTCAAGGTCACAGTAACTGAATTTCGGTTCATACAATCAAGTATGACTATTTCTATTATATGTTCTGAACTTCTGATTTTTTGGGGCGACCAACTTAGTTTGACAGTGCATGTTCATAAGCTGGAGTGTCTTGTGAAAAGGTTGCTTTGCTGTATTCAAGGTCAAGGTCTCAGTGAAGGTTTTGAACTTCAGTGAATGTTTGCCCGGTCAATATCTCTGATCGGTCAAACTTAGTATGGTGATGCATCATTATCAGCCAGAGTATCATTCAGAAATTCATTTTGCGATGTTCAAGGTCAAAGCCACAATCGTTTCTACTAGATCTTCAGAAATACTGAAACTTTTGGAATCCAAATTAGTTTGATGGTACATCATCACAAGACAGGGTAAGAGACCGTGAAAAGATTTTCTTGCGACAGAGAATATGATTTGGGGGACTGTGGATTAGATTGCTGCCACTCTTGGCTCTCCCGATATCTAAAGAAGGGGTCAATACCGGTTCCACTCAAGAAAATATGGAAAGAACATTGCTTTTGCAATGAATATACTTGTTTATTAAGTTTTTTGGTCATTGGTTCAAGTGTGTTATTCTTATATCTTTTGTACTTGTGATGATGTCCACATAACATGAGACAGATTACTAATTAAATGCGATTGGTTATTAACTTTAGAAAGCAAGAAACAAATATCCCTCTGACTTGTATATTTGTATATACGGTTCAGACCAAGTTAGTGCAATGCGTTCCCCCAAAGTAATTTGGAGGATGTGTAATCTATTAAGTGCATGTCTGTACTTCGAAGTAGACATTTTAAACGAAAATCGTTAACGAGGCAGGACCTTTTAAATTTATTTTTAAATGTCAGAAGTGACAGATATTCCTTTATTAATTAGGAAATATTGTATAATAAAAAGGCAAGAGTCAAACTGGCCACTGAGCCGACTCTATTCATGCATTTCTGGTGTCTCCTATGACGTAACATAATGCACAATTAACCAAGTTCCTGTCATCATGCCATTTTATGTCTTGTATTTATGTACACAAGAGATGTCAAGCTTTCATTTCCAAATAATAACATTAAAAAATTCACACTTTGAATTTTTACCTTCTATGTCACAGTTTTGACCAGTTTTCAGGAGAATGACCCATCTCTGAGAGTGCTGCAGCTGTAATTACTTGCGCTACGCTGCTGGTGCCGCTGTCCCGGGACTGGTTAACACCGGAAAATACCATGGTGCCGCAGTCCCGGGACTGGTTAACACCGGAAAATACCATGGTGCCGCAGTCCCGGGACTGGTTAACACCGGAAAATACCATGGTGCCGCAGTCCCGGGACTGCTTAACACCGGAAAATACCATGGTGCCGCAGTCCCGGGACTGGTTAACACCGGAAAATACCATGGTGCCGCTGTCCCGGGACTGGTTAACACCGGAAAATACCATGATAGTAGGCGCGGTCTGCGAGCCTGGAAGTATAGTCTTAGACTGAACTGAACGGCCATATAGCATCAGCATCAGTCATCGTCCTCATCCGTCACTGCATTGTGAAAAATGCCTCGCGTTCTGCTCTCTTTGTGCTCTGCTCTCGTGGTGACCTCGGTCACGATGGTCCCGCTTCCAACCTCTCCTTTCCCTGACGGTTCTGATCTCTCGGCGCACCTCCAAGCACTGGTTTACGACATCCTTCCTTTCAACAACTGCCGTATTTAGTTACGCCATAGGCTCCAGAAAACTGTCAGCTAACGAGTAGTTTTTTGTTGGTGCTCAAACAGTAGCAGGTTTGTTACAGACAACTCGGATTATATCAGACGTTTGTTTTATAACTGACCATGTTGCTTACGCCAGCTCAAATAAAACCACAATCGTTTGAATCGAGACAGAACTCTTCTTTTTTACCCGGGGTGGATGCGCCTCATCTTTACGTGCGTGCTTGGGCGCTAGGTTGCAGTACCCGAACCTTTCGAGGGCGCTGAACGCGTCGGTGGACAGCTGCGCGGAGATAAAGAGTGCCCCTTCAGTGGCGTAACCAATTCTGGCAGCGTTTGGAGGAAGGTGCCGGAAAGCGATGCTCGGAGTGTGGCTTCCACCCCGTCCTTTCCCTGACGGCTCAGATCTCTCGGCGTTCACTGTCCACGGGTCCAGGGTGGCTGGGACTGGCGGAGAGACGTAGTGGTGCACACTCCGCGCATCGCTTTCCGGCACCTTCCTCCAAACTGTGCCAGACTGGTTACCATAGTACACTCCGGCATCGCTTTCCCGGGACCTTCCTCCAAACTCTGCCAGATTTGTTACCCGGTGAAGTCGCCCATCTTTACTGCGTGCCGGGGCAGGTTGCATACCCGAAACTTTCAGGCGCTGACCGCGTCGGTGCAGCGCCGGAGATAAAGAGTGCCTCTTCAGTGGCTACAATCTGGCAGCGTTAGGAAGGTCGGAAGCATGCGGAGTGGGCTTACGTCCTCCCACGGCTAGACCTCGGCGTTCACTGTACGGGTCCAGGGCGGCTGGGACTGGCGGAGAGACGTAGTGGTGCACACTCCGCGCATCGCTTTCCGGCTCCTTCCTCCAAACTCTGCTAGAACTGGTTACGCCACTGAAGGTGCACTCCGAGCATCGCTTTCCGGCACCTTCCTCCAAACTCTGCTAGATTTAGTTACGCCACTGAAGGGGCACTCTTATCTCCGCGCAGCTGTCCACCGACGCGGTCAGCGCCCTCCGAAAGGTTTGGGTACTAATATGACTAGAAAGAACATAGCGCCCAAGCACCCACGTAAACATGAGACGCATTCACCCCTGGTAAAAAATAATAAAAAATAAAAAATAAAAAGAAGAAGAAGAAGAGAAGAGTTCCGTCTCGATTCAAACGATTTTGGTTTTATTTGTGCTGGTGTAAACAACATGGTCAGTTATAAAACAAACGTCTGATATAATCTGTTTTCTGTTACAAACTCACTGCCATTTGAGCATCATCGAATTTCTGTTCGTTAGCTGACAATTTTTCGAGACCTATGGCGTAATCAACTATGGCAGTGGTTGGAGGAAGGATGTCGTAAACCAGTGCTTGGAGTTCGGTAGTGGTGTTTTGCCTGATGGAGCGAGCGTAGAGGGCGTGGACTCACATAGTTTTACCTCCACGATACTGTGGAAAACGAAATCTGAAACAACAATGACTGTTGGCGTTCTAAAAGAAGATCCAAATACACAAAAGGTTAAAAAGAACGCCGTTTCTTAGGACAAGACAAAACCAGCAAATTCTCGGGGTAATCCCCTTTGACTGAACAGGAAAACAAAAACGTAGCTCAACCAAACACAGATAAGTGGTTTAGCTTTTCATTTCAGTTTTCATCGTTTTTGACCGTTTAGCTGTTGTTTAAATGTCGTTTTGAGCTTGACAATGGGATTACCCCGAAAATTATAACATAATAATAGGAGATTATTTATGGCGCCCCATCTCGTA
>JABMCL010000363.1:160000-162500 GCA_018857735.1 Alviniconcha marisindica
GAGAGAGAGAGAGAGAGAGAGAGAGAGAGAGAGAGAGAGAGAGAGAGAGAGAGAGAGAGAGAGTGCGTGCGTGCGTGCGTGCGTGTCTCGTTGAAACAGTAGAGGTTGGGAACGACAGAAAGTTGTGGACCAGAATGCTGTGAAACCTGGCAGTACCTTCTGATGCACTGTTTGGCGTTACGGTTTGCTCTGTTGCACATAGGAAACGGTGTGCAACGGGCCAAGACAAAGCCTTGTGGTGGCGCTAGTTCAATTAAACTGAATATTTCATGCGGGTCCGCCATTGTTTCACGCGCTTTTTTCAATCAATGTTATCTGACGTGCGTTTATGTTGTTCATGAATAGATCTGCCAAGCGCAACGGTATTTGTTTTGACATAGAGGATGTTGTTTTTGTAGTGGTTTCTGAGATATTATCTGCCCTTGTTCACGCTAATGTTCTGATGAGGCCATCACCGCTAACACCACGACCACGACGACCACCACCACCACCAACAACAACGAGAAGGATAATAATAATTATAATAAAGATAATAATTATCGTGATTGTAATGATAAAGATGACCATAAAAATATTTATTATTGATACAACAACTTTTTTTCTCTCCAGTCTATGTCAAAATTTAAGAACAAATCTGAAACAAAGTTGCCAGCTAGCATAATGGAGTAAGATCCACACACACAAAATATTGAAAAGAACCCTGAGTTTAATAGGACAATACAAAACATAGTCAAAATTTCAAGTTAAACCTCCTTTTTAAGCAACAGACAGAGAAATAAGCGATGGTGAATGAAAAATGTCTGCATATCCGGTTTCAGTTCTTGGTGTTGGAGTGGTTGCAGTGTGTTGAAGAATGTTGGTACGAGGCTGACGTCATATTTCACCCTTCTACTTCTCCGTCTGCTTCTTCTCGTTGTTGTTGTTGTTGTTGTTGTTGTTGTTGTTGTTGTTGTTGTTGTTGTTGTTGTTGTTGTTGTTGTTGTTGTTGTTGTTGTTGTTGTTGTTGTTGTTGTTCTTCTTCTTCTTCTTCTTCTTCTTCTTCTTCTTCTTCTTCTCTTCTTTTCTTCTTCTTCTTCTTCTTCTTCTTCTTCTTCTTCTTCTTCTTCTTCTTCTTCTTCTTCTTCTTCTTCTTCTTCTTCTTCTCCTTCTTCTTCTCCTCCTTCTCCTTCTCCTTCTTCTTCTTCCTCCTCCTCCTTCTTCTTCTTTTCTCCTCCTCCTCCTTCTTCTTATTCTCTGTGACAGCATGGCTTGGCTGTCAGCATTGAGCGGCCTTCGTGGTAGAGCGTGAAATAACAAGAGTATTGTTTTTATTTTTCTATGTATCATTTTTTTCTGGTATTTTCCTTCTTTTCCTGCTTCAGTTTATGAATCGATCAGTCGATTAATAAATCGATTAATGCAATCAATCAATCAATCAATCAGTCAGTCAAAGAATGAATGGACGAATGACTGAATGAACCACCAACCCATAACACGCTCTCTTTCATAACATCTTTTTCTTCGTTACGAAACCTGCTTCGTCACGTTTTGTAAGTAACCCCCACCCTCTCCACCCTCCCACTTCCCCATCCCCATCCTCGATCATACCCCTCCCCCCCCACACCCCCTCCCCTCCACACACAAACACACACTGCTGTCCCATGCGCCGGTCTCCTCATACTCCGCACGGGTCCCAGTCAGTGTTCGCCGTCCCGCTACCAGACAGAGCAGGACGGTTCACCGCTGTGTCATTACGCCAATCGCGGGGCGGGACTACTTCCTTCCTCTACGAGCGGGGCGGAAGGACACAGTCATTTGTAGGAGTTTGTCCCAGTCTGGAACTGGCCGGCTAACAGCTTAACTGGTTCCACCGGCAGGACGCGAAGTGCAGGAACTTACGGGGGACCCCTTACAGCGGCGACGGCTCTCATTTCATTGGCGTTTGTCGTCTGCTCTGGTGGTCTTTATTGTCTCAGTCCGCTATTGTGTTCTGGGAAAGGAGAGGTCGGCTCCGTCTGCTTTACAGGGCGACTTTATGGGATGAGAAAAACGGTCGAATTCAATGAAACTTTTCAAGGCAGGAGTGATGTGAACGATCGGATTATGTAATTGTTTCTAACCTTCAGTTTGATTTCCGGAACTTTCTCTTCTTGGTCGAAACCTGATGGAAACTGGCGCAGTTAAGGAAAGAAAAGTAAGTACGCGGTGCCTGTTATGAACTGAAAAACGAAAAACAAAACAACAACCCCAAAACAACAACAACAGCAACAACAATCAAACAACAAAAAGCAGCAGCAGCAGCAAAAAAAAAGGAAAAAAAGACAAAACGGCAAAATTAACAAAAAAAGCATTAACCAAGAATGATAAAAACACAGTAATATAAGTTTTTTTTCTTCACCATTTCTTATCGAGAACAACTCCCGACACACACACACACACACACACACACACACACACACACACACACACACACACACACACACACACACACACACACACACACACACACACACACACAAAT
>JABMCL010000363.1:172500-190000 GCA_018857735.1 Alviniconcha marisindica
CACACACACACACACACACAGACAATACAGATAGACAGACAGACAGACAGACAGACAGACAGACAGACAGACAGACAGACACGACAGACACACACACACACACACACACACACACACACACACAACACACACACACACCACACACACACAACACACACACACACACACACACGTACACATACACACACACACACACACCACACACACACACACACACACACCACACACACACACACACACGCACGCACGCACGCACGCACGCACGCACGCACGCACGCACGCACGCACGCACACACACACACACACACACACGACGTGTGACACGAACAGTGAATCAGACTGTGACTTGTGATTTGATGACTCCTGCTTCGCCATGGTATGACCTTCACGCTCTTCTAACCGGGCGGTCGACCTTCAGGAATCAGTCAACCAGCCAACCTTTCGCTCTGCCTAAACTCTCCACCCGCAGTCGTAGACCCTGCTAATAATTCCCGCGCCTCCTCGCCTATTTATTATGCTAAACGCGTTAAGAGTCTGGCTGTCTGCGCTTCACTTCAACGCCCGGGAGGATCCATTACACCGCTGCCAAGCACCTTGACTAGGGAGGAAACGCGGCAGTGTCTGTGGAACTTAATCAAAGCGTGGCGAGGCGATCAAGGCTGCCCGTATTTATTGTGCACCGAGCATGTTCCCCCTTTTGTCGCGGCTATCGACGAAACATGAAAGGAGACAAGAAGCGTAAGAGTCGTTATGAAAAATTCATGGTCTTCACCGTGGGAGCTCTTGTCTCTCTCTCTCTCTCTCTCTCTCTCTCTCTGTGTGTCTCTGCGTCTGTGTCTGTGTCTCTGTCTCTGTCTCGCTCTCTCTCTCTGTCTCGCTCTCTCTCTGTCTCTGTCTCTGCGTGTGTGTCTCTCTCTCCCTCTATCTCTCACTCACTCACTCACTCTCTCCCTTCTCTCTCTCTTACTCTCTCACTCATTCACTCACTCACTCACTCACTCACTCACTCACTCACTCACTCTCTCTCCCTTCTCTCTCTCTCTTACTCTCTCTCTCACTCCCTTCCCTTCTCTCTCTCTCTCTTCTTCGCGCGGCGCGGCGGGGGCGTGGGGTGGGTGTGGGGGGTGTGTGTGTGTGTGTGTGTGTGTGTGTGTGTGTGTGTGTGTGTGAGTCTCTCTCTCTCTCTCACTCACTCACTCTCCAGTCTTATCACTGGTTGCTGCTACAATTCCAGACTTGCAGCTGTAGACGTTTGTCGCTGCAAAGTGCGCGCGTGCAGTTGCATATTTTGTTTTGCAGTTGTAAAAGAAAGAAAGAAACAACAAGAGGAAAACAACAGGGATTTGTTTTTGCATCTACAAAATGTGCTTTTCAGTAAGAAAGCCGTCTCTCGGTTGACCTTTTTTTTCCAGCTGTAAAAGCGTTTTTGTGGCTTCAAGTCTGTTTTTTCTGCTGTCTTCAGATAGAATAGCCGAACTGTTACTGTTGACAGTTATTCGACTTGGTGTACTTATCGCTGCAAGAGAGAGAGAGAGAGAGAGAGAGAGAGAGAGAGAGAGAGAGAGAGAGAGAGAGAGAGAGAGAGAGAGAGAGAGAACTCGAACTCGAACTCGAACTCGAAAACGTTATTTTACAAGGATTGTAGTTTAGGTTCAGTCAAAAAGCTGTCTAACAACTAGTCCTTGCTAAGCTACTGATAAATATATATCAGAGAGAGAGAGAGAGAGAGAGAGAGAGAGAGAGAGAGAGAGAGAGAGAGAGAGAGAGAGAGAGAACAACATCAATAAGCTATATTAGTTAGTTTTCAGGTATCAGACTAGATCAGTCCAGTTACCGTAGCGGTCTCCGGTTGTTGTTTTTTACCCCGACCATCAAAGCTCTAGCCTTCATCATCTACCTTACTTTAGTTATTATCTCCACGTTCAGAAAGAGAACTGAGCTTCCGCTTGAAAGATGCCAACTGGTTGGAGCTTCGGCTGCAGATGCAGGAAGATTGTTCCAGACTGGGACTGCTCGGGCGAAAAGCTGCTTGTTCCAATGCAAATCTTTTAAAAGAACGCTATATTGATGTCCGTTCTTGTTTTGAATTGTGAAGTGCCTTGAGCCAGTCTAGTTGGATTAGGCGCTATATAAGAGTTACGTTGTTTTTTTTTGTTTTTTTTTTTTTAGGACAAAATCACAATCTGCAAAATTTGGGGTCATCCCCTTTGTCAAGCTACAAAACGACACTTTGACATCGCACCTGTTACACGTCATTGTCATGCCAACATTCTTTCAAGCACTGGATAGGAAAACAACATAGCTCAAGCACAAACAGTTAAGTTATTTCGCTTCTCATCTCATTTTTCGTCGGTTTTCACCGTTTAACTATTGTTTAAGTGTCGTTTTGTAGCTTGATTACCCCGAAAATTTGCAGATTATGTTTCTGTCCTAATAAATATAATTCTTTTGAACCTTTTATGTGTTTGGATCTTGTTTAAAACGCTAACGGTCATTCTTGTTTCAGTTTTTTTTCCCAATGAAAATCTGTTGAAATTTCAGAGTGATTTGACCTGGTTCTGGTCGGTCCAGGGGAGAGATATTGTTCCAGAGGGGCGAATGAGGTTTCTGATCATTTGGTAGAGCAATTTTATCATTTTTTGTGTGTGTGGTTTATTCGGGACTCAAGTGACTCCCGCTTCGGGTCTTGCGGCATCACAGTCACACTGCAGGTGTTGCTGTAATTGCTGGTTTATACATTTGTAAATTTGTCGCTGCAAAAACGGGAGGGAGTTTTGCCGCTGTAAAATTGATTTTGCCACTGCAAAGCTGCATCTCTGTCTTTTTGCCAAACGCATCAGTTCGGGGCTTTTATTCGGAAGAACGTGCATCTTTCCTTTACAGTTTATACACTTTCACACTCACTCACTTCTCTGTTGATGGAGTTACGTATATGATAGTTTCATCATTCTACAGAAAACCTACAGACATAGCAAACAAAGCACTCAGACACACGCACATATACTCTCACACATACAGAGAGAGAGAGAGAGAGAGAGAGAGAGAGAGAGAGAGAGAGAGAGAGAGAGAGAGAGAGAGAGAGAGAGAGAGAGAGAGAGAGAGAGAGACAGACAGACAGACAGACAGACAGAGACAGACAGACAGACAGACAGACAGACAGACAGACAGACTCTCTGTCTTTAGGTGCTAAAAACAAAGTCATTGCAATATTCACAATTACAGCACAGAACACAGAGAACAGCTGCAAACATTCGCCTTACAGCGACAAACACAATTTTGCCTTCACAACTCTGCAACTGCGGCACGGACCAGCATCGATGGCACCGCTGTCTCCCCATTGACTCTGGCACCTTCAGGAGGGGGTGCCCACCTGTCTCTGTGTCCAGGGTTCGGTTCGACGGGAGGTGTGAAGCAGGCTCTGACACTGAAGTGGTTCCCGGTTTATCTTTGCCACTTTGTCTGCCACTCGTTACCTCGTGCGTTCGCAGATAATATGATAATAATAATAGATTATTTATGGAGCCCTTTCTCGTAAGAGCCCAAAGCGCTTACAAAGGCCAGCGGATGCGCTCATTTTATCACACTCGCACACACACACGCGCGCGCGCGCACACACACAGACGTACGTACGCACGCACGCACGCACGCACGCACGCACGCACGCACGCACGCACGCACGCACGCACACACATACACAAACACACGCACACACACACAGAGGCAAGCACACACACAGGCACGCACACACTCACGCACGCACGCGCACACACACACACACACACACACACACACACACACACACACCACACACACACACACACACACACACACACGCACCCACACGCACACACATACACACGCACGCACACACACACACACACACACACACACACACACACACACACACACACACACACACAGGCAAGCACACACTGACACCCACACCCACCCACACACAAGCACACCCACACCCACTCACACCCACAACCCCCACACCCACCACACACACACACACCCCTTGCACATATTACAACGGACGTGAAAAGTCCACCCTGATACACCTCTTGATATGACGGTCGTGATTCGGACAACCGTGATGCAGCGGTTAGTACTGGAGGATCGGGACAATGATCGCAGTTACGGCCGGTGACGCCTGGCTGAACAACGCCCAGCCCAGCTTTGCACAGTTGACGAAGCATGAAACGGCACTGTCGTGTACCTGTCAGTGAGAGACGTGTCTGCGAGGCACTGGACGAAAACACAGGAGTTCATTGCAGAGGGAGTCTGTTGACAGTACCTAGCTGAAGCGAACATTCAGTTTGCTGTGCTGTCTTTTTATCTTACGTATCCTAGTATGAAGCCTCAAACAATTCGCTGCTGATGTAGCAAGCGTACTGAACTCATTTCTAAGAGCGGATGATGCCACTAGCCAAAAGCGACAATGCAGTCTGGTCTGGTCAAGTCTGATGTAAGGAGTGTATTGGGCTAATTGATGAAATCGTATGGGCACCAGCCAAGAGCGACAACGCAGTTTATGCTCTGTTACCTGATGTAGGGAGTGTATTGGGATAATTGATGAGATCGTATGGGTACCAGCCAAAAGCGACAATGCAGTCTGGTCTGGTCAAGTCTGGTCTGTTATCTGATGTAAGGAGTGTATTGGGCTCATTGATGAGATCGTATGATAGTACCAACCGAAAGCGACAATGCAGTCTGAAGTCTGGTCTGTTATCTGATGTAGGGAATGTATTTGGCTCATTGATGAGATCGTAGGATAGTACCAGCCAAAAGCTGTTAGTAATGCTGTCTTGTTATCTTACGTACTTTGTATAAAGCCTCAGAGAATTCGCTGCTGGTGTATGAAGCGTACTGAACTCATTGCTCATTATGTACACTGATGGTACCTGCCAGAAGCGAACATTCAGTTTGTAGTGCTGTCTTTTTGTCCTATGTACATAGTATGAAGCCTCAGAGAATTCGCTGCTGATGTATGAATTATGATGTATGAGAGTGTAAGACAGTACCAACCAAAAGCTGTTTGTAGTGCTGTCTTTTTGTCCTATGTACTTAGCATGAAGCCTCAGAGAATTCGCTGCTGGTGTGTGAAGCGTTCTCAACTCATCTCAGAGAGCGTATGAGTACCTGCTAGAAGCGAAAATGCAGTCTGGTGTTAGGTCTGTTATCTGATGTAGGGAGTGTATTGGTTCATTGCTAATAGCGTAACTATGGTAGTATTTGCCAGAAACAAAATGCAGTCTGAAGTCTGGTCTAGCTGTTATCTGATGTAGGGAGTGTTTTGGGCTCGCTGCTGAAAGCGGTACACTTGCCAGAAGCGATCAGTCGATCTTCGGTCCTGTCTGTTGTGTTACTTGATGTATAAATTAAAGTTTCGGCGAAGTTTACTTTTCGGAGAGTATGACAGTACTCGAAAATGAACTTTCAGTTTACAATCCCTCTGTTAACTTGGGCCAAAGTCTGAGGAATTCACAGCTGAGAGCATTTGTGAAAGTTCCCTCACGCAGTGACGGACATTCAGTTTGTAATCCTGTCAATGATCTTCCGTACGAAGTGTCAGGAATGCAGGATTAAAAACGTATGCTGTTAGAAGCCTGAGGAGACAAACGCTGAATTTATTATGTCAGTAGCCAACTGGAAATCTCTCATGATTAACACGCTGCCGCCAGCGTACGGAGGAAACGGACACTGATTTTTTTATTTTATTTTTTTTAACCAACCGCTGCCGTGGGTCCTTTAACGTGCGCAAGCCTGTGTAGCCCACGGGAGCTCAGTGGTTGAGCCCGCCACCTGGAGACGAGGAAGAAGGGACGAAAGTTACTGCTTTGCCCGGGGTTCAGAGCCCTAACCTCTTTGGATCCCGTGGACTTCACGGGCTTGCGCACGTTAAAGGACCCAACGGGAGAAGTTGATAAAAAGACAGGCTTAAAAGGACAGGATTCAAATTCCAGTGATTTTTACCACTTCGCCACGTTACCCCTATCCATTTGAAAGTTCAATCTGCATGGGAGGGCAGTGGAGGTGGGGATGGTGGTGGTGGTGGGAAGGGGGGGGGGGGAAGAAGATGACGGCGTGGGGTCTGGGTGGGGTGTACTTTAGTCTTCTGCCCCATCCTCACAATACGTGAGCCGGTTTGGCCTAGCGGTAAGGTGTTAGGCTGGTAAGCGGAAGGACCTCGGTTCGATACCGCTTCGGCTCTCCTTTCTCTTCAAAAAGGTTGTGGTTTGTGGACACTGTCTTGTGACTTTGTCCATCACTTCCTATTGGAACGTTAAAATGGCTCTCATCGCTGCCCATCTTAATGCAGAAGTCATTCTGGTGGTGACAGTGTAGCGATAGGTATATAATCTCCCTCTCCCCCCACCTCCATACGCCCTTTCCCCCCATTCTCCCCGTCCCTAATAAGCCGTACGGTTTCTGTGGACGTTAAGCGCCATGTTTACTTACTAACTCACAGTACAGCTCTGGAGCTGAGTGAAAGTCGAGGTGGCCGTCCTGGGCTCCCGTCCCTAATAAGCCTACGGTTTCTGTGGACGTAAAGCACCACTCAACCAACCAACTGACAGTACTCGAGGAGATCTGATGCCTTTTCAATAACCCGCGTTTCGACCAGTGAATGTCATCGTGCCTACCACTCGGTCTGCACCTACACGACACTCCAAGTGGAAGCAGAACTCAATATCCTTGGGTTCAAGGCGATGGGGATTTGGGGTTGTGGTGAGTGAAGTCACCTTCTGAGTACCGGGGGGAGAGAGAGAGAGAGAGAGAGAGAGAGAGAGAGAGAGAGGAGAGAGAGAGAGAGAGAGAGAGATTATTTATTGTTAGGCCTCCGGCCCATTACAACAGGAGTGACATTCAGAGAATTCGAATTCTCATGGATCCAATGACGGACTTAAACTCAGTTTTCTAGTGCTTAAAGCTTTAAACGAAGGTGGATAATTTCTCTATGGTGGGTGCGTCGTGCTAGCTAATAATAAGGAAAATTTAAACATGGATGGTTGTCTATGGTACTTTGGTGGAATAAGTTCATCCCTCAAGGCTATATACTTTGGACATATTAATAAAAAATGTACTTCTGAGAGAGAGAGAGAGAGAGAGAGAGAGAGAGAGAGAGAGAGAGAGAGAGAGAGAGAGAGAGAGAGAGAGAGAACTCGAATTAGAAAACTTTAATACTCAAGGATAGTAGCGTTAGGTCCATTTGGACCTATCTTGCAGACAGTCCTTTCTATACCACAAACACAAATAAGCACGACTATACTACCAACAGATAGTATAAGCATGAATAAGCAACTGGCTAATGCAGAGAGAGAGAGAGAGAGAGAGAGAGAGAGAGAGAGAGAGAGAGAGAGAGAGAGACAGAGAGACAGACAGACAGACAGACAGACAGACAGACAGACAGAACTCGAACTCGAAAACTTTAATACTCAAGGATAGTAGCGTTAGGTCCATTTGGACCTATCTAGCAGCCAGTCCTTGCTATACTATAAACACAAATAAACACGGCTCTACTACAAACAAATACTATAAGCACGAATAAGCAACTGAGAGAGAGAGAGAGAGAGAGAGAGAGAGAGAGAGAGAGAGAGAGAGAGAGAGAGAGAGAGAGAGAGAGAGAGAGAGAGAGAGAATGTGTGTGTGTGTGTGTGTGTGTGTGTGTGTGTGTGTGTGTGTGAGAGAGAGAGAGAGAGAGAGAGAGAGAGAGAGAGAGAGAGAGAGAGAGAGAGAGAGAGAGAGAGAGAGAGAGAGAGAGAGAGAGAGAGTCCTACTTGGTTTAGAGCTATACTGATCAAAGCGACCAGAAGCTTATCGACCTCCAGTGATGAGTAAGCATCCAAACCGTTCCGATTGGGAACCAGGCGGACAATATGTGCACGCGCACGTCAATGTATTGACTGGACTCTTAATCCCCGTTCCTGGATTTCTGGTCTGTATGTCTGATACCTTATTGAACTCATAGCTGTGTTAACCACCCTCACCCTTCTGTCAGCCATGTTGGTGTAGCCTCTTCCTGTGATACTTTATTTAACTCGTAGCTGCGCTTACAACCTCTCCCACTCACCTCCATTCCTACCGCGGCTTTGTTCTTCTGGTCCGTACGTCTGATACCTGATGGAAGTTCACGTTGTTACCTAAACCCCACCCCGCCCCATTCTGTCCCATTTTTGTATATCCGGTCTGTATTTCTGATACCTTGTTCGGCTTTGCGTGGCTCCAGCCTTCAAACAGCCAGACAGCGTTGCCAGTACACCATTTCGGTGGATCTATATTCGTCCTGAGGTGACCCCGTGCGATTGACGTGACGTTAAAAACCAAGAACCAACCAACTGACCGGCCCTCATTCACAGTCGCTGGGGCCTGTCCTTCTGGTCTGATAGCCTGTTGAACCTATGCATGCAGCCTTACCTGGATCGCAGCACTCTGGGTGTGATTGCACAGGGTTCCAGGCGAGATCAAGAGGAGGGAGGTGGAGCTGGACCCTCAAGTTGGCCCAGAAGAGATCATGAGCAGGGAGGTGGAGCTGGGCTGCGAAAGTTGGACTTCTTTCGCTTCGGGTCATTCCTCAACAGCAGTGTAAAGGAGATTGTCCTTGTGACTCTGCCCAGCACGGCAGCTGAAACAGCAATTGCGCAGTGCACTAGCCGCTGGGCAATGGCTAGGGGACACCGCCTTAACATTTCCATTGTTCTGGCGGCGGTCCACGGTCTCTCCGGTCTTTTTCGGGGGGTATCCGAGGTCGAGCCTTCACTATCTCGCCCTCTCCCCCCTCCCCCCCCCCCTTGTCCCCGTCCCTAATAAGCAACGTCGCTCATGTGGACGTAAAGCAAAATGTTCCATGGGTGTGACACAGAGCTCAGGAGCTGTGTGAAAGTCGAGGTGGACGTCCTGGGCTCCCGTCCCTAATAAGCCTACAGTTTCTGTGGACGTAAAGCAACACTCAACCATATGGGTGTGACACAGAATTAGACTTACCTTTAACAGCAAACTGCAATGTTTTCGTGCGAAGAATGTCCAGTGAACAAGTAACGAAAGGAAAACTTTTGTTTTGCAACAAATGAAAGAAAACTGAAAAAAGAAAAAAACATGAAGAGAGAGAGAGAGAAGAAGAAGGGGAGGAGAAGATGAAGAGACTTCAGACTTCAGATGGTTTATTGTATTTTGGCCATAGACCCATATACAAACCGCAAATACAAAACTAAATTATACACACAGACAGACAAATAAGACATACAAACAGCAAAACACACAGACAAACAAGACACATATCAACAAACAAACAAACAACAAACAAAACAATAAACAAAAGAAAAGAGGACCAAACAGTCGCACCGGGAAAATGAGACATTATGGTGGTAGATGCCGACAAAGTACTGTGTGTCGGTCAATGAGGTGGAGTCATTTCTAGTCAATATCATCCCAGGTGCTTACACATCTACATATAGTTTTCTTCTGTTAATAGCATGGAAAATGAACTTTGAAAGCAGTCGACAACCTTTAGTGTTTTTCCTTCTCAATATGTTCTGTAACGACTGAATACCTTTTTGTTCAAGGAATCTGTTTCTTAGATCCGTGTACAGAGGACAAACCAAAAGGAAGTGATCTTCATTTTCAACCTGGTTTTGGCAAAATACACAGTTTTTGTTTGTAGGACAGTCACTGTATCTGTACATATTGCTATTTATTGGAAGTACACCAAGTCGGAATTGCGTCAGTGCTACTCTGAAACAATATATATCTATAACTGATAAATATTGTTCTGCTCCAAACATAACTTTGAAAGAACGATACATTTCATATCTTTCTTTGTCTCTGATGTCAGCAGTCCACTCCTGGGTGAACATGTCTAACAATCTTTGCTTGAAGACATACAAAAATGATTTGACGTCTCCAACGCCTTGCTGTAACCATACAAAGTAAAAGCCAGTTTTACACAGGAGTTCTCGTACCTCCGTTGCCCAACATTGTTTCCCGTTTTCATCAAGATTAACAAGCATCCTGTAGGCCTGATTAGGTAATCTGCTCTGTTCCATATACAGTAAGCGCAACCAGTACTTAATACAACGAACATATGAGGCAATAAAGAGAGGATATCTACCTAACTCTCCATATACCATCTTGTTTGGGGTACGGCTTGGCACTCCCAAATATCTTTTACATGCCATGAGATGTACTCTTTCGATGGGGTCTAGTATGTGTAGCCCCCATATTTCTGATGAATACAACAAAACTGACTGAATCTTTGAATCAAATATTTTAAAGAAAGTCTCTTTTGTCATTTCTCTGCATTTTTGGAAAGACGTACATAGATTGAAGACGGCTTTTTTACCTTTTGCAACCAAATGATCTGTACCTTGTTTTACACTTAAAATTGTCGTGAATGCGAAACCAAGATAATGATATTTGTTTACGACTTCCATTTCAACGCCATCATAATACCATTTTTCATGTTTTGACAGGTAGCCGCCTTTTCGGAACACCATAACTTTTGTTTTATCTCTGTTCACTTCCATGTGCAGTCTATTACAGCATGCTTTCAGAGAATTCAGTTGGTTTTGTAAACCATAAGGAGTGGTTGCCAACAGAGCTACATCATCTGCAAAAAGGAGTATGAACAATTCAACGAGTCCCGACAAGAGTTGTATACCATGTCTACCTGTCTCAGTAATATAATTGGCAAGCTGATTAATGAACAGGGAGAAAATTGTAGGACTTAATACACACCCTTGGCGGACACCAACGGGGCAATCAAAAAAATCAGAGTATTCACTGTTTGCCCTGACACAAGACAACAAAGAATCATACATACAAGAAGATGAAGAGAGAGAGAGAGAGAGAGAGAGAGAGAGAGAGAGAGAGAGAGAGAGAGAGAGAGAGAGAGAGAGAGAGAGAGAGAGAGCCGTGTGTGTGTGCGCGCGCTCATCGTTTGTTCGTGTGTGTGTGTGTGTGTGTGTGTGTGTGTGTGTGTGTGTGTGTGTGTGTGTGTGTGTGTGTGTGTGTGTGTGTGTGTGTGAGAGTGAGTGGGTGAGAGAGAGAGAGTGTGTGCGCGTGCGTTCGCGTGTGTGTGTGTCTGTGTATATGTGTCTGTGTGCGTCTGTGTATATGTGTCTGTGGTGGTGGTGGTGGTGGTGGTAGTGTGTGTGTGTGTGTGTGTGTGTGTGTGTGTGTGTGTGTGTGTGTGTGTGTGTGTGTGTGTGTGTGCGTGTTGGCGTTAGCACATGCATTTTGCCTGCGGGTGAGTGTGTGGACATATTCATGCGCGCACGTGCAAGTGTGTGTTTGAATCCTACCTTCTGGTACAGGCGTGTGTGGGGTGTGGGTGGGTTCCACGCATGCTCTGTATTCCGGCCGGTTACCTTACATCCGGTATCTCTCGTTCCGCTCACTGCCGACATGTTCCGAGCACTTCCGGTTCTGTCTCCTGGGGGTTGAAACACACCTTTAGTGCCAGCACATAGGCACCAGCTGTTAATGGCTGATCGTGTGGACCTCCAGCGTCGGACCAAGCAACATTTAATCTTTGGTTCTGGAAATGATGAGCCTGGACTTCCAGTTGTGTGAACTGTGGTTGTGCGAAGTGTCGCGACGTACTCCTTTGTCTTCCTCCTTCATCGCTTCTTTCTTTGTCTCAGACAGTCTGCTTGTCAGTGTCTCTGTCAGTCTGCTTGTCAGTGTCTCTGTCAGTCTGCTTGTCAGTGTCTCTGCCTGGTTGTGTGTCTCCGTGTTTCATAAATGCAGTATTTAAAAAGTATTTGCATAGCGCAATCTTGTCCGGAGAGACGACTTTAAGCGCGTACACGCACATACAGGCACCCGCACGCACGAGCACACACACGCACACACGCACACACATACACACACACACGCACACGCACATACACACACACGCACACACACGCGCGCGCCCGCTATACACAACTTGGAAAGCAACGTAAATAGACAGTAAACAGGAACTTGCGGCGGAGGAAGATACAAGCACCAAGTGGAAAACTTGGGGGGTCTCTTGTTTTGGAAAAAAGGGAATGTCTTGAAGTTAGGTTTGAATGAGTCCAGAGAGGGCGTCTTTTGTAGCGGAAGGGTAAGGTCGTTCCGTGCTTTTGTCTGTCTGTCTGCCTGCCTGCCTGCGCACGCGCGCATATGTGTGTGTGTGTGTGTGTGTGTGTGTGTGTGTGTGTGTGTGTGTGTGTGTGGTGTGGTGATGGTGGTGGTGGTGGTGGTGGTGGTGGTTGGTGGTGGTGGTGTGTGTTGTGTGTGTGTGTGTGTGTGTGTGTGTGTGTGTGTGTGTGTGTGTGTGTGTGTGTGTGTGTGTGTGTGTGTGTGTGTGTGTGACTCTCTCTCGCCTTGAATCTTCTATTGCGTGTATGTTGCTGTTTTTTACGTCTTAAAATATAAAACATGTTGCATATTCGTATTGAATTCCTGATACGTTTCCTTAGAATATGACAAGCTGATTGATATGATAGCAGTGTTTGTTTTTAAGCAAAGCGAAAGAAATCATCAATCAAAATAGAATAAAAACACTGAAATCCTTAGATCCAAAGACATAAAAGGTTCAAAACAACGCTATTTATTACGACAAAACACAATATGCAAATATTCGGGTTGCCTCCCTTTTTCAAGCTACAAAACAACACTTAGACAGCAGTTAAACGGTGAAAAAATGAGATGTAGGATACTTATCTGCTTTTGGTTGACTGAAAAGCTTACTCCTCTTCTTTCTTGTTTTTGGTTTCTTTTTTGTCTTCTTCCATCCTGATAATACCGTCATGGCTGACTGGGCGCTTAAGGCTAATTGCCTGTCTTATTGTTCTTCTATCTTGTTCTGAGGTGATCCTGTGCACGTTAAAATACAGTTCCTAAATAAGGCGTCTTCGTCTTTTGCTCCTTCTCCTTTTTCGTGTCCGGCCAGGAGTTTTTTCTTCTTCCTTTTTTTATTTAAAATCTTTTCACATAAGTGATATTAGACTGATCTGACAATTATCATGCTAGCAACTTGTATCAGCAAGTTGCACCAAGAGAAATTTATGTTTCAACAACAACAGCAACAACAACAACAACAATAACACCACCACCACCACCGTCACCACCACCACCACCACCACCAACAACACTCAACCTTATTTGCAGTTAACACCTGCCACGATATCACATCAGTATGGTGTCGTCGCTCGTCGTTAACTGAAAACATCGATGCCGGCAGTCAAGAGTGCCGCAACCACTTCACCACCACAGCCTCTCTAATTGCCCCATGGTTGACACGGCTAGAAACACTTAACGACAAGCTGAAGCCTCTTGTCTTTGCGTGTAGCCTGCATGCTCACCGTGCTGCAAGCTGGCACAGAGCATTATCCGTTTCAACTCTCGCGGCGTTATTGTCACATGTGCGTCGTTTGATTGATTGGTGCATCTGGAGTTGACAGACCTGTGTGTGTTTTTCGGAAACGAGGGACCTAATTTTCTTAAAACAGGGAACCTCATTTTTGTGAGAGCAAGAAATGTTGTTGTTTTTCTGCATGAAAGAGTAGCTTTTTGTGGGAACAAAAAATCTTTTTCGCCAGAGAAGAAACCAGTTACGTGCAATTTTTATGGGAACATGTAGGCCGGTCTTTTTTGTGTGTTTTTTAAATATTTTTAATGACTCATTTATTTGTACTGTTTGTACTTATTTGTGCGCCTGGTACTGTAGGTTTCATTCGACTGGATAACAGAGAAAGCCGGCGAGAAGAACTGACGTTTTATAGACCAGCCGAGCAAACATGCCGGATCCGATCCGGAAGCGTTTTGGTTACGGCCAGTTATGGCCATTACGGCCAGCGTGCAGCCATAATCGGGCCGAATCTGGAGTTGACAGACCTGTGTTTTTTTCGGAAACGAGGGACCTAATTTTCTTAAAACAGGGAACCTCATTTTTGTGAGAGCAAGAAATGTTTTTCTGCATGAAAGGGTAGCTTTTTGTGGGAACAAAAAATCTTTTTCGCCAGAGAAGAAACCAGTTACATGCAATTTTTATGGGAACATGTAGGCCGGTCTTTTTATTTTAATTTTTAATTTTTAATGACTCATTTATTTGTACTGTTTGTACTTATTTGTGCGCCAGGTACTGTAGGTTTCATTCGACTGGATAACAGAGAAAGCCGGCGAGAAGAACTGACGTTTTATAGACCAGCCGAGCAAACATGCCGGATCCGATCCGGAAGCGTTTTGGTTACGGCCAGTTATGGCCATTACGGCCAACGTGCAGCCATAATCGGGCCGAATCGTGTATGCCGGATCCGACTTCCCATATCTTTTTCAGTTCTGTGCCATATTATGCAAAACCGACCCGGATCCGATCCGATCTGGATGGCCTGGCCAGGGTTTGGCTACACTCATCTGGTCTGAAAGCAAGCTGGCATGCAAGAATTATGGGGCCCGGTTTCTGGCAGCACGCAACCGTCCTGCTACTAGTTTCCCATTTTCAGACTCGGTTGCATTCTTCCACAGACGTCCTGGATAATATTGTACAAAACCAGCCAGGAGCCGATTTAGTTCTGGCTGATTGTGCCAGGTTTTGGCCAAACGGGTCCGGTCCGGAAGTAAACCAGTGTGCAAGAATTATCCGGCCCGCTTCTGGCCAGTGCTTCCCAACCGATCCGGTCCGGATGCGAATCGGATCCGGCATGTTTACTTGGAGTATACCATCTTCTGCTTTCGCCACTGGGTGGCGTTGAGTAAGTGTTTTCGTTTTGGTTTGGAATGGGTCTCCGCTGTCCTGTTCATTCGCTGCTCACACACAATGTTCATGTAGTACAATGACTTTGCTCACCCCGATTAGCAGAACAACGATTGAAGGTGACATCGCTGCCTGTCTGAATGCAGGATCATTGTGGTGGTGACAACGTGGATTTAAAGAAAGTAACCTGTTCAGAACACTCGTCCAACAGGTAGACCACTTCGATGCCCAGACCTGAAACTTAATCCTTACCACGACTTAAGTACTGGTTGACTGGGCGTAAAACACCAACTCACTCACTCACTTACCACGATTTGCCGCATTGCTGGCAGTGCCGCTCTTTCTTTTCTTTTTTTAAAGAACTGTTTGCTTTCACTTTGTGATCTCACTGTTGCTTCATCCGTCGCGGACGGGATCATAGTAATGGTTCACATTTGTGTAATGCATAAAAGTATTTCATTTTAAAGTAATTTAGTAGTATTTATGATCTTGGGGAAACGCTGTTCTTTTTGGTGTTCATGTTTCTTTGGAGACTGTTGTTTCTGTGTCTCGCTCTATATTTGCCTGTTCGTCTCTGTCTGTCTGCATGCCTGCCTCACCTTCTGCCTGTCTGCCTGTCTGTCTCCGTCTGTCTCTCTTTTTCTCCCTGTCTCTTTTTCTCCCTGTCTCTTTGCCTCCCTGTGTGTGTGTGTGTGTGTGTGTTGTGTGTGTGTGTGTGTGTGTGTGTGGTGTGTGTGTGTGTGTGTGTGTGTGTGTGTAATAGTTTAGCAGGCACTAGTTGTTAGGTTTTTGACTGAACCTAAACTACACTCCTTGTAAAATAAAGTTTTAGAGTTCGAGCTCTGTCTGTCTTTCTGTGTCTCTGACTCTCGCTCTCTCGGTCTCTGTTTCTCTTCCCCTATCAGAGAGTCTCTTCTGCTCTTTCGCTGTACTCTGCCTCCCCTATTCTTCAGTTCTCCCCTGCAACACCTCTGTCTGTCTGTCTATCTATCTATCTGTCTGTCTGTGTCCCTCCCCCTGTCTCCCTCCTCTCCCTAATTGACCCCTCCCAACACTTCTGTGGCATATCAAATGCAGGAATGGTTTCTATCTGCGCGCTAGTTCTGGCAGTTCCCTTTTCTTTATGGCATGGCTCCAAAACAGAAACACTCGCCGTGCAGTTGTCTGTGTGTTCCGGTCCGGAAGGCCGGCAATTTGTAATGGAGTCCGCCTCTTTCCATTTCACCCGTCTGCTTCCGTCCCCCCGTCGAAAGCAGCACCCGTCTGGACAAAGCACGGACTAATAAAGTAACGTTGTGCTGTGAAAGAGAAGGTAGTCACCGACTGTTTGCCGTTTTTCTGTTGGTGCTCGTTGTTCGATTTTTGTTTTGTTTGTTGCTTTTTTGATGTAGTGACTTTGGGCGTGTTTTTGAATTGGCGTAGAACATCTTTGAGTTATGTGAGGTGACTTGATATTGACGGGACGTTAAAATCTAATATCTAATAGCTACTTAGCTAGGCTCGCCGGTTGATTGATCGATCTGAATCATCGTGTTTGTAGCGTGATTTTGTTGTGTTTGAAGTGTCCGTTTGTTTGCTGGACTGTAAAGTCCCACATTCTGGAGTCGGATGCACTTACTTCTTCTGCTCCTGAAGCTGACGCATGCAGCCACATGTGATAATTCAAATGCAAATAAGTGACTACAAAGGTGTTTTAATCAAAATAAGAAGGGTTAAAAGCCCGAAGAAAACAGACGGAATTGCTGCATTGTATTACCTTCCCTCGCCACCAAGTATTCGATATTCGGAGTGGTGAGTGGTGGAGGTATGGGGTATCCGTGGTTAGAGAGAGAGAACGAACGAACGAATTTTTTTATGAGAGAGAGAGAGAGAGAGAGAGAGAGAGAGAGAGAGAGAGAGAGAGAGAGAGAGAGAGAGAACTCGAACTATAACTCGAAAACTTTATTTTACAAGGATTGTAGTTTAGGTTCAGTCAAAAATCTGTCTAACAACTAGTCCTTGCTAAGCTATTGAGAGAGAGAGAGAGAGAGAGAGAGAGAGAGAGAGAGAGAGAGGAATACCCCTAAAACAGAGGTCTGTACTCAATATACTGCATCTGCGGTGGATCATTTAGCGATTCTCCAAAAGGAATAAAGGGGAGGCAATTGAAGGTCGTGTTGAACACAGCCGTGTTTGTTTAACCCTCTGTGGTTTCAACTGGAGAACGGCGGAGGGTTTCCTGTCCCTTCGCCCCCTCTTTCTGCTGACTCGGGTCCGGTAGCACCGACAAGGACAGTCTACAAAGACTACCCACAAGTAATAGTAACAAAGTAAGTGATAACAGTAGGTAAACATGGTGCTTAAAGTCCACAGAACCATAAAGCTTATTAGGGACGGAGAGAAGGGCGTGGCGGGGGGGATAGGGAGGGAAGGGATATCCATCGCCACTGTCCCCACCAGAATGACTCCTGCATAAGATAGCAATGAGAGCCCTTTTAATGTTTCATTAATTGTGAGGGGCACAGTCACAAGACAGTGTCCACAGACCACAATTTTTGAAGAGAAAGGAGAGCCGAAGCGGATTCGAACTGAGGTCCCTCTGCTTACCAGCCTAACCCCTTACCGCTAGGCCAAACCGGCTCACGAGTAATAACAATTATAACCTTTATTTTTATAGCGCGGTATCTCACCGACAAGGACCGTCTGCAAAGACTACCACAAGTAATAATAACAATAATAGCGTGTGTTTTTTAGTTTTGTTTTTTAATAGCGCTGTATCTCACTGACAAGGACAGTCTA
>JABMCL010000363.1:195000-197500 GCA_018857735.1 Alviniconcha marisindica
AAGATGTATGCGGAAACCACAGACTCCGCTCCGTGTTGCACGTGATTTATGACAAAACCTGGCAGGCCACGATCTTAATCTACCGAATTAGCAACCAGTAGTTATAGCAGTCTTTATCTGTTTAGGACTCGGGCTCTGCGAGGGTGGGTCGGTGGGTGGGGGGGTGGGGGTGGGGGGTGGGGGTGCTAGATTGGTCACCGGGTTGCTAAATTAAGCCGTGCGCCAAGCCCCTTCACTTTGTCATTGGGCATGTACAAGCTCCTTCACTTTGTCATAGCCACGTGCAAGTCCCTACTCTTTGTCGCGGTGCTGTGGACCTTTGACCCGCGCGTGTCAAAAGTCAGGTCGTGGGCGCTTCACTTCGTGATGTCGTGTCGTGGATCTGGTTTTGGGTCTGTTGCCGTCTTTGACCATGTGGGAGAAAGCACCATCGCTGAGCTACTCTTCTGTGTGTGTGTGTGTGTGTGTGTGTGTGTGTGTGTGTGTGGTGTGTGTGTGTGTGTGTGTGTGATTGTGTGATTGTGTGTGTGTGTTTGTGTGTGTGATCGTGTGTATGTGTGTGTGCGTGCGTGCGTGTGTGTTTGTGTGTGCGTGCGTGCGTGCGTGCGTGTGTGTGTGTGTGTGTGTGTGTGTGTGTGTGTGTGTGTGTGTGTGTGTGTGTGTGTGTGTGTGTGCGCGCGCGTGTTTGCGTGCGGCGGTGTGTGTGTGTGTGTGTGGGTTGTGGGGGTGTGTGTGTGTGGGATGCGATATGGCGTCTGTGTGTGTATACGCGCTCGCTCATCTCTGTGTTTGTCTTCTACGTGGTTGTTTTCCATCTTGATTGCTTCGATGTTGTTGTCGCGTTGTTGTGGGTGTGCAATTACACATTTTTAGCTACAATGTTTTTCAGTAGATTTGTGCATTGTGTGTGTGTGTGTGTGTGTGTGTGTGTGTGTGTGTGTGTGTGTGTGTGTTGTGTTTTGCGTGTGGTGTGTGGTGAATGTGTGTGTGTGGTGTGTGTGTGTGTGTGTGTGTGTGTTGTGCATGAGAGAGAGAGAGAGAGAGAGAGAGAGAGAGAGAGAGAGAGAAGAGAGAGAGAGAGAGAGAGAGAGTCAGTCTACGCGCATGGTTACTGGCTTTTGCGCATCACTCTTTATGCAATACAAAACGTGACCCCTAAAGCCCAGCTACGTAATCCAGCTATCTGCCTCTGGATAACCCAGCGATCTATACACGGTATGCGCAGGTATGTTGTTCCTTAGCGTGCCCGTGCACCTGCCCTGTAGGCCACAGCAGCAGGAATGGGGATGACAGGCACGGCAGCCTCCGGCTCAGAACCCGTTAGCGCCCACCTGACAACTTACTGTCTCCCTCTGTCAGGGGGGATAAGTCTGCTGTCAGCAAGGGGCGCAACTCCAGCTGAGGGAGATGTTGCGAAATGAGGAGGGATTTGCTGGCGATGGGCTCGGACGACTTGCTGTGCGCGTTGCACTTGTTGCCGCTGGAGCGAAGGAAGTTGTCTGCCTGTTGTTGACATGCACCATGCAGTTGGTTTTGTGGAAGCTGGAGAGGAAAGTTCTAGACGTATAGTCACATGCATTGCTCGGCATAGTGCTGTAGGGTATAGATATAGTCACAGGCATTGTCCCTTTGTATGTCTCTCTCAGTCCCTGTCAGTCTCAGTCCAATATATATATATATATAATATATATTATATATATATATATATATATATATAATATATATCATGCAATGATGTATGATATATATATATATATATATATATATATATATATATATATATATATAGTCACATACATTCTTCCAAATAGTGCTGTAGGGCATAGATATAGTCACAGGCATTCTTCAGAATTGTGCTGCAGGGTATAGATAAAGTCACATGCATTGTTCAGCATAGTGCTGTGGGGTATAGATATAGTCACATACATTGCTCAGCATAGTGCTGTAGGGTATAGACATAGTCACATACATTGTTCAGCATAGTGCTGTAGGGTATAGATATAGTCACAGTGTTCAGCATAGTGCTGTAGGGTATAGATATAGTCACATACCGCGTGCAGCATAATGTTGTAGGGGATAGATATAGTCGCATACCGCGTTCAGCATAGTGCTGTAGGGCATAGATATAGTCACATACCGCGTTCAGCATAGTGCTGTAGGGTATATATAATTTTAGTCCGCAGCAACCGACTGGAGGTGGATGAAGAAGGTGCTGGTGCTGGACCAGATTTGAACCTGGCAGTTGGGGATGGCGGTACACATGCAGTCACGTGGTAATTCCCTCGCTTGCTAAAGGTTTAGCTTGCGGCGACGTAGCAGAATTAGTTCACCATTACTTCACTTGCAAGTGTACTTGAACCGTCGGTCCTGAAGTTTGTGTCGTTTAAAGTTTTTGGTTCTCTCTCTATATACATTTCTGCCCTGCCCTCCCCCACTCTCTCTCTCTCTCTGTCTCTCTGTCTGTCCCTCTATATGTCTCTCTCAGTCCCTGTCTTGTCTC
>JABMCL010000363.1:205000-207500 GCA_018857735.1 Alviniconcha marisindica
TACAAGACTGACGGGGGTAGTTACTTCTTTTTTAGATTATGATTATAGCCATTATCATTAGAGAGAGAGAGAGAGAGAGAGAGAGAGAGAGAGAGAGAGAGAGAGAGAGAGAGAGAGAGAGAGAGAGAGAATTTTGTTTTCGATAGAACAATACCTCCCACCCAGAGAGGAGAGAGAGAGAGAGAGAGAGAGAGAGAGAGAGAGAGAGAGAGAGAGAGAGAGAGAGAGAGAGAGAGAGAGAGAGAGAGAGAGAGACTCTCTCACTGTTTATTTGTATTTGTATTATAGCAAGGACTGGCTGTTAGGTAGGTCCAAATGGACCTAACGCTACTATCCTTGAGTATTAAAGTTTTCGAGTTCGAGTTCTCTCTCTCTCTCTCTCTCTCCCCTTACCTCCGTCTCTTCCCCCTCTTCTCCCTTTCCCTCTCTACTCGCGGTCGATCCGTATTCCCTTGTCGACAATTGTTCACCATGGTTCGGTCGCCATATATCAGGCTCGGTCACTCTTAGCACTTTCTGTCTGAATGGGGCGGCTTACCTCCCATTGTTATGACGCGTCGGTGGCATCATTACTGGCCGTGTCTGCCTCTGTCTTTCTCTGTTCAGCAGACAGTCAAGGCGGCCGACTTGTGAGAGGAAATTGTTTGAGACAAGTCGTATGGCAAAGGAGGCAGTGACGCAGAGAGGGCGGAATGGGGCATTGGCTTCCGTGATTAAGTCACGGCGGGAGGAGAGGTGTGGAGAGAGGGGGGGGGAGGGAGAAAGAGAGAGGGGGAGAGAGAGAGGAGGGAGAGAGAGAGAGGAGAGAAGAGAGAGAGAGGGAGAGAGAAGAAGGGGAGAGAGAGAGAGGGTCAGAAGGGGAGAGAGAGAGGAGAGAGAGAGAAGAGAGAGAGAGAGAGAGAGAGGTCAGAGAGAGAGAGAGAGAGAGAGAGAGAGAGAGAGAGAGAGAGAGAGAGAGAGCTGCAAGATCAGACAGAAGGAAATCAGCAACAAGGGAGCAAAAAAAAAGGAAAAATAAAATCACACACACACACACACACACACACACACACACACACACACACACACACACACACACACACACACACACACACACACACACACACACACACACACACACACACACACACACACACACACACACACACGCACACACACACACACACACACACACACACACACACACACACACACACACACACACACACACACACACACACACACACACACACACACACTCACACTCTCTCTCTCTCTGATCCCTGGGTATTAAGATTTTCGAGTTCGATTCCTCTCTCGAGAAGAAAACCGGGCTTGGCTGCTGACCGTCTTTTCTCTCGCTTTGAATCAAGAGTTCGCGCACCACTGGCCATGAACAGCAGCAGCCAGAACCACCACTGCTGCAGGTCTGTATCTGGCAGGCAAACAAAGAAACAGGACTGTATGGCGAGATGGGAACAGCCCAATAGGACGAGCAGGTCAAACAAAGAAACAGAACTGTATGGCGAGATGGGAACAGCCCAATAGGACGAGCAGGCCAAACAAAGAAACAGGACCGTTTGGCGAGATGGGAACAGCCCAAGAGAACGAGCAAGTCAAACAAAGAAACAGAACTGTATGGCGAGATGGGAACAGCCCAAGAGAACGAGCAAATCAAACAAAGAAACAGAACTATATGGCGAGATAGGAACAGCCCAATAGGACGAGCAGGTCAAACAAAGAAACAGGACCGTTTGGCGAGATGGGAACAGCCCAAGAGAACGAGCAAGTCAAACAAAGAAACGGAACTATATGGCGAGATAGGAACAGCCCAATAGGACGAGCAGGTCAAACAAAGAAACAGGACTATATGGTGAGATAGGAACAGCCCAATAGGACGAGCAAGTCAAACAAAGAAACAGAACTGTATGGCGAGATAGGAACAGCCCAATAGGACGAGCAGGTCAAACAAAGAAACAGAACTATATGGCGAGATGGGAACAGCCCAATAGGACGAGCAGGTCCAACAAACAAACAGAACTATATGGCGAGATGGGAACAGCCCAATAGGACGAGCAGGTCAAACAAAGAAACAGAACTATATAGCGAGATGGGAACAGCCCAATAGGACGAGCATGTCAAACAAAGAAACGAAACTAAATGGCGAGTGGAACAGCCTAATAGGACGAGCATGTCAAACAAAGAAACGAAACTCTATGGAGAGTTGGGAACATCCCAACAGAACGAGCAGGATCTCCCAGTAACAATAGCAAGCAAGTCCAACAAGGAACGAATGCAAGCAGCACACTGTGGCTGGCTGACAGACGCACACACGCCCCGTTAAGAGAGTTGAGAACTTGACTACTCATTAACTCCTTCACTGCCATGATGTCACTTGACAACGACCAATAATAGTGCGGAATTTGAAACCCTTAAACCTTTTTCTTTTCTTTTTCTTTCTTCTTTTTTCTTTTCTTTTCTTTTTCCCTCTCTATGTTTTAAAACATAAGAAACAAACATT
>JABMCL010000363.1:212500-215000 GCA_018857735.1 Alviniconcha marisindica
CACAACTATTGAAGAGAAAGGAGAGCCGAAGCGGTATCGAACTGAGGTCCTTCCGCTTACCAGCCTACCGCCTTACCGCTAGGCCAAACCGGCTCTCAAACACAGCCACTCCGGCTTGTGATGATTTGAAGTCTTTTCTTGGTGCTTTACGTCCACGGAGGCGAGATGGCCTATTAGGGACGGGGACAGAGTGGGAAGGGGACGACAGAGTGAAGGCTCGACCGCGGAAACCGCCCGAAAAAGACAGGACCGCCGCCAGAACAATGGAAGTGTTAGGACGGTGTCCCCTCGCCATTGCCCAGCGACTTGTGCACTGCGCAATTGCTGTTTCAACTGCTGTGCTTGGCCGGCCAGAGTCACAAAGACAATGTCCGTTGCGCTGCTGTTGACGAACAACTTGGACAGCTCAAGCAAAGGAAGTCCAGCTTTCTTAGCCCAGCTCCACCTCCCTGCTCATGATCTCTTCTGGGCTAAGTTGAGGGTCCAGCTCCACCTCCCTCCTCTAAGATCTCTTGATCTTTTGATCTCGCCTGGAACCTTGAGTGGATGATTTGAAGTCTCGTGCTTCGCGCTGATAAGCTAAGACCTTTACGGTTCATTGGGCGTTAAACAGGAAGTCATTAACTCCGTGAACTGCTACCTGTTCGTTGTTCGGCAACAGTGAGGGAAGGCTCAGTTCAGATCAGATCAGTTCGAGATGGGAGGTTCGCGCTCGGGACAGCCCATATGCTCTGTACCCCGTTTTTGAGACGTGCCCTCTTCCCCCCGTCACCCCCACCCCAGCGTTGTCATCGACACAGTTCCAGTGGTCTGATTGACGACGATCCAACACACGCACACGTACACAACACACTCACACACACACACACACACACACACACACACACACAAACACACACACACAAACACACACACACACACACACACACTCTCTCTCTCTCTCACACACACACACACACACACACACACACACACACCACACACCCCACACACACACACACACACACACACACACACACACACACACACACACTCTCTCTCTCTCTCTCTCTCTCTCTCACACTCCCTCTCTCTCACACACACACACACACACACACACACACACACACACACACACACACACACACAGCATACACCACCTCCACCATCCACACACACACACACACACACACACACACACACACACACACACACACACACACACACACGTCCGTCTATCTCTGTCTCTCTGTCTCTGTCTCTCTCTCTGTCTCTGTCTCTCTCTCTTCTCGAGGATGATCAGTGCGGTGGTACGCACGTGCGTCTCATAAAGAGGTCACAGCAGTGCGAACTGTTGAAGGGAAGTGGACTGTGCAGGTTCATAACGTGCACCAAAGAGCACCGTTGCGTACTATTATTGAAGTTCGCGGAGTGTTTCTAGGCCACGGATAGCAACGCGCATGACCGAGCCGCCGATTCGATGAAATGCACACGTTCAAAACATTTAATTAAGTTGAATTCTGTGGACTCTTTAGAGACAAGTACATTTATAATGTTGACTGTCAACGTGTCGCCGATGCGATAAAAAAAAAAAAAAGCACGTTGAAAATGTTTAATTAAAAACATGGAAAGTTCAAAAGAGCGCTGTTTATTTGGACAAAACACAACAGGCGAATTCTGGGGGTTAATTCCCTTTAACAAGCTACAAAACGACACTTAAACAACAGTTTATAATGAAATCTACAGACTGTTTCAAGACCAGTACATTTCTACGTGGAGTACCAGTGTGACGCCGATACCGTGAAAGACGCATTTTCAAAGTGTTTAATTATAATGACATATGTGGAGCATTTTAAGCCACGGGTTTTTGAAGTAGAACGGAACGTTATGAGTGTCACGTACTCCATGTTTACATCCGCTTGCCATGTATATGTAATACGTATCTGTAGACTGCAGACAAAGGCATCCCAAAACACAGAATGTTTTCGTCAGCCGATGTAGTTGCGGTCACTCCTCGGTGCAGCTTCCTTTATAGTAGTGTTTATGTATTTATTTGTAATGTCAGTGAACATTACTTAGCAAAATAATTACCAGTGTAGTCTATACAGTCTTTCAAACTTACCTTTCAAACCATTATAGCCTCTTCTCGATGTCCCTCTCGCCTGTGTGTGTGTGTGTGTGTGTGTGTGTGTGTGTGTGTGTGTGTGTGTGTGTGTGTGTGTGTGTGTGTGTGTGTGTGTGTGTGTGTGTGTGTGTGTGTGTGTGTGTGTGTGTGTGTGTGTGGTGAGTGAGTGAGTGAGTGAGTGAGTGAGTGAGCGAGCGAGCGAGCGAGCGATGCGTGCGTGCGTGCGTGCGTGCGTGCGTGCGTGTGCGTGTGTGCGTGTTTGCGTGTGTGTGTGTGCGCGCGCGTTCTTTATTGGCATCTTGTGTACGTTTGTGCGAGCGATCCTGTGTGTGTGTGTGTGTGTGTGTGTGTGTGTGTGTGTGTGTGTGTGTGTGTGTGTGTGTGTGTGTGTGTGTG
>JABMCL010000363.1:220000-225000 GCA_018857735.1 Alviniconcha marisindica
CATTATCTGTTAGCTGTTTGATAAATTGACAGCAGTCTCTATCTCGATGTATTTTATGTGTTTTATATTTGTTGAGCGCTTTGGCCGCCGAGTAGGCGCTTTAAAAATGTCCGTTATTATTATTATTACGATTAGCCTCAGAGTAGGCGCTTTAGAAATTTCCATTATGAATATTATTGCTCTTAGCCGCAGAGCAGGCACTTTAGAAATTTCCGTTTATTTTATTATTGCTCTTAGCCGCATTTGAAAAAATTCATTATTTTTATTATTACTATTAGCCCAGAGTAGGCGCTTAATAAATTTCCATTATTATTATTATTGCTCTTAGCCGGAGAGTAGGCGCTTTAAAAATGTCGATTATGATTATCATTATTTAACGAACTAAAAAAGAACTTAGAGAACATGAACACACAAAAAACAGAACCCATGCGAAAGCTGGATGCCAGAGGCGGCTGTTCACCTGTTACAGACGTTTTTGTTGTCGTGTTTTGTGTGAAGTCTTTCGGGCGTTATTTAACTCCCATGCTAGTTGATTTAGCACAGGTGCCATTTTAGATTACATCAACCACACAGGGTTGGTATTGCTGGTGCTGGTTGGAGGGGGGGGGGGGGGGGGGAGTTCCGTGTGTGGATGGGAGGAGGCTGGTGGTGGTGTGGTGCTGGTGGGTTGGGGGGGGGGAGTGAGCTGGTCGTGGTGCTGGTGCTGGTGGGGATGGGGGGGGAGGTTGGTGCTGGTGCTGGTGGTGTGGTGCTGGTGGGGTGGGGGGAGGGTTGATGGTGGTGGTGGTGCTGGTGGGGATGGGGGGGGAGGGATGATGGTGGTGGTGGTGCTGGTGGGGTGTGGGGAGGGTTGATGGTGGTGGTGGTGCTGGTGGGGTGGGGGGGAGGTTGATGGTGGTGGGTGGTGCTGGTGGGGATGGGGGGGGGGAGGGATGATGGTGGTGGTGGTGCTGGTGGGGTGTGGGGGAGGGTTGATGGTGGTGGTGGTGTTGGTGGGGTGGGCGGGGAGGGATGATGGTGGTGTGGTGCTGGTCGTGTCGGGGGGAGGGTTGATGGTGGAAGGGGGAGGGGGCAAAGCCGGTGTGTGTGTGTGTGTGGTGGGGGGGGGGGTCGTGAGGAACTGAGGCAGCAGTTTATGCATCAAGGAACAACTAGCCCGTATCTTGCATTTTTTTCTTCAGTCTCTAGTCAACACTTTTTAATTACGGATTTTGGCGTTTGTTTAAAAAAAAAAGAATGAGAGAGTCTGGAAACATTGCAAGAGAGAGAGAGAGAGAGAGAGAGAGAGAGAGAGAGAGAGAGAGAGAGAGAGAGAGAGAGAGAGAGAGAGAGAGAGAGAGAGAGGATAACTGGCTTTGGAAATGCTCTCACGAAATAATTAAGACTTCCTGTGTCCAGAGGACATCAGATCTGGCGCTATACCTAGAGGTAGCCATCTATTTCTCGCTTTTTTTTTCCTCACACTCTACTGGACACTTTTTAAATACGGGTTTGGGTGAATAAAAAAAAAGGGACAAATGGATCCGGAAATGCCTTCACGTAGTAATTAAGACCTCCTGTGTCCAGAGAACATCAGATTTTGCACACAATAGCTAGGTACGGACTGAATTGCCAATACCTTTATCAAAACAGCACACCAGCCTGAACAAATGAATAAAAGAGTAAAGCAAACGGAAACTGGAAGAAATCATACAGAAGTCATCAACAGCGGCTGATTTGATTGTTCGGTTCACGTTCTCCATTGTTGAACTGGGTTGAGAATATCCGGTTCCCCAAGACCGACACACCCGCCCCATACCCCCCCCCCCCTCCCCCCACCCCCCCACCCCCCCCGCCCCCAACCACCCCCCCCCTCCCATCTGTCCACGGGTTCACTGGATTGATTGCAATGTTTGAATCGCTCTTCGATTTCTCCGTAGGAGCGACGAGAAATGTTGGCTTGTTTTATGCCACCATCTTGTTTGCTTCTGCGGACCTCTGGAGGCCATGCGCGAATATGGAGTCGTGCCGCTTACGCGCTGGAAAATAAATACCGCTTACAACACCAAACAGTCCGGCGGGGGCGACAGGGGGAGGGAGGGGAGGGACTGAGTGGTGGTGGAAGGGGGGGGGGGGGGTATGCGGGGGCAAAGCCGGCTACGTATCGTACTTTTAACTTCGTTTAGCAGGCAGCGAAGGCATCGCGACCGGTCCTTGCCTTCGTATGCGGGAGTGGCTCGGAACACAGAATACAGAACACTTTATTCATCCCATTGCAGTGTCGACTCGCATGTGCGAGTAAAGGACATAAAAGCAATAACAAACAAACGAACCAAACAAACAAGCTCAAACAAGTCATCGCAATGTGTAGAATTATACAATGTAACCCCCCAAAAAACAACAACAACAACAACACAAAAACAAAACAAAACAACAACAACAAAAACAAAAAAACAACAACAAAAACAACAAAACCCCAACAAAAACACAAAATAAACATATAAAATATATATAATATATATATATATATATATATATATATATATATATATATATATATATATATATATATATATATGATCTCATAAATCTTTTACGGGATACAGCGTTATATAAAAGTTTTATTATTATTATTATGTATCACAGCATCGCCATAACGCTTTCACTCATTCATGCCCGCACACACATACTCTCTCTCTCTCTCTCTCACACAAACACACACACACACACGCACGCACACACACACGCACGCACGCACGCACGCACGCACGCACGCACGCACGCACACGCACACACACAACACACCACACACACACACACACACACACACACACACACACACACACACACACACACACACACACACACACACACACACACACACACGTACTCCTGTAATATTACGTACGCTCATAACTTCCATGAAAACTCCATCATTACTGTTCCTAAAGCGCCCGACCCGAGACGTCTTAGCGTTTGGCGGTGTCAGTGCATCCAGTGACCGCATGTGAGAGAAAGTGTGCAATGCCCTACTGCATAAAATCTACACCAGTTTGCAGGGTAAACCTCTTTTTTGAACACCAGACAGACAAATAAACGATGATAAATGAAAATTGTTCACTTGTCCCTGAAAGCTTTCTGAGCATTCTGCAAATTAACTTTTTAAACATTTTTTTTAATAAACTAATAAATGCACCCGCGTATTCGAGTTGTTGATCGCTTTTTATATGGCGTTATTCTCCGCTCTCCAGCAGCCTCACTGCGCTCGCATGTGATTCTACATAAGTGATTAACTTTTTATCGCGCGTTTTTATAATTGAATATCCACCGAAGTGGTGTACTTACAGCGCTGGCAGGGCTGGTACAAAACGAAACTGCTGCCGTCTCGGCGATTTCTATATACTCCATACAACCATGCACCTTGTCACTTCATGCAAAGCCACATACGTAAGGTGTACGCGTGTTTAACTTTAACCTGCCATCTGCACTTTTGGCAGAATGACCGGGATCTTTTACGTGCTACTGCGGTGACAGGGGGTGGAACGGATACTGAAATAAGTCAGCACTGGAAGTTGACCCTGGAGAAAAAAAATCTCCCGGTGCTGCTGCAGGGATTCGAACCCGCGACCTTTCAATCACGAGTACGGCGCTGTAACCACTGAGCTGTCCCCGCTCCCTGAGTGCCATCTGTCTTTAATTTCATAACCGCAAGCGTTAATTATGGAAAAGAAAACGTTTCGCAACATCTGCTGGCTAACAGAGAATAAATATGTGAACACTTTCCAAGGAACACAGCTGCACACACACCGGGTGGGTCTCAGGCTAACTGAATATCCACGTTCTGGCTTATTGAATATCCACATTCTGGCTTAATGAATATCCATGTTCTGACTTACTAAATGTCCATATCACGCTCCATAAACCAGCCACCCTCCCGATGTGTCGAAATACCGGTATCGGGACGAAAAGCGATACGTTTGCTCGCAATTGGAGCCGCTGATTGCTTTGGCAAGGATAATCGATGAACCATTAAGAAATGTTATTTACCGTTGGTAATTGTGTTGACAAAATAGGGTCTCCTGCAGCACGCATTTAGAAGTGTGCTCACGCCGCTAATTATTAATAAAGGGCGGTTTTTACTCTGACATCCAAATGGAGGGAGAAACTGCGGGTTCAGATCTTTCTTTGAGGGTTGGGACGGGATGGTGGGGTGGGGGTGGGGGGAGCGGGGAGGGAGGGGGGGGGCTGTGTGTGTGTACAGGGGGGGGGGGGGGGGGGGGCTACAAAAACTGGGGTGGAGTGGAGAAATAGACGATGTCTTCTGAACGAAAAAAAATTCTTTTCTGTAGCCAGACCTAATATTTTGATGCATCGTCGTCAGACAGAGTATCACGCGAAAAGATCGTTTTGCAAACTTCAAAGCCAAGGCCACAGTGTGGGTTCGTATGATCAGATATATTATGATCTTTACTGCTGTATCTTCAGACCTTTCGACCCCTTGCAACCAACCTTGGTTTGATGGTGCATCAACATAGACCAGCCGTTGTGTCTTGTAAAAAGCTTGGATTGTTATGTACGGGACCAAGGTCACAGAGATGGTTCAAAACCTCACTGAATGTTTGTCAGCTCTACATTTCTGTACCACTCATATTTTACAACCGAACTCGGTGTGTTAATGTACCATTGCTAATAACCTGACGTAGTGCGAACAAAGTGGGTATAGATGTATAATTATAGACTACATACAATAACAATGACTTTACAATATCTAGGCACACAACAGGGTGTGTGTGTGTGTGTGTGTGTGTGTGTGTGTGTGTGTGTGTGTGTGTGTGTGTGTGTGTGTGTGTGTGTGTGTGTGTGTGTGTGTGTGTGTGTGTGTGTGTGTGTGTGTGTGTGTGTGTGTGTGTGTGTGTGTGTGTGTGTGTGCGGCGGGGGGTGTCGTGCCGTGCAAGGTGACAAACCAGTTTTTCTGTTTATTCATCCAGCCTTTGGTTTAAACAAACATTTATGCGAGATAA
>JABMCL010000363.1:232500-235000 GCA_018857735.1 Alviniconcha marisindica
TTTCTTCCTCTGCTTCTTCTGCGTTAAATTGTCTTCTTCCGGGATAATCTGGTCCATTGAAATAATATATGCATCCATGCTAGACCTGTTAGACAAAGTAGGTTTTGAGGAAGTTCGTTCCATGAATGGCTTGTCGGCAACGCGTGCAGAGGTCTGTCCAGAGACTGCTTGCAACAATAGCAAGCCAGATGAGTAATGCGTTTGTGAGACCCAGTCTGCTATGTGGAGTATATGTATTGTGTCTAGGCGATACAACCCAGTCAGCTATGTGGGGGTAGATATATGCTGTCAAGCCGACACAGCAGTTATGACAGACCTTTCAGTTGTCCAACCTGCTTACCAACCCAGTCAGCACTCAGAACACACACACTCACGCACGCACGCACGCACGCACGCACGCACGCACACACACACATACACACACACTCACACACATTCACACACACACACGCACACGCACACATACAAACACTCACTCACTCACACACACACACACACACACACACACACACACACACACACACACACACACACACACACACACACACACACACACACACACACTCACTCACTCACTCACTCACAAATACACGCACACTTGCCCCGCTACCCGCACCCCACCCCCCACCGCTGTCATACACATATACACGCTAACACACGCTTACGCACTTACACACCCATACAAACCCACACAGGCACGCGTGCAGACACTCACGCTTACGCTCGCGCGTGCTGTTCTCATCCACCGCGGCAGTATGCATGGCCACATATTTATTGGCTGCCTCATAATGAATCACTTTTTCATAAACCCACGGCATGCTTTCCACCCAACTTCACCCGACAAGGTCATGCTAGTAATAACGACACTGTCCATTTTTTGCCTTGTTTTGCTGTTACAGGGTCGAGCGATACCTACATCCGGGGCGTTGGAGAGTTCAAAACGGCCGGGCGTCAACCCTAAGAGGGAGACAACTCTGGTTGCAGCGGGCGGTAATTCATACCTCGCTTCGAAGAGCACGACGCAAACGGACTGGTCCTACTACTGTGTAACTGCACATGCAGCGTAACGTTGCTGGGCGTGCGTCTGCAAACAGTACAGCGGAACTTGTGGTTGTTTTGTGTGCGTGTGTGTGTGTGTGTTTTTTTAGGGCGAAATGAGTTATCGTACCCTGCAGCTAACAAGGAGCGGATCATTTTGACGTCCAATACTGATGTTCATCTAGCTGATTTTTAATCGGCTCTGTCCCTCTTTTTTTTTTTTTTGGGGGGGGATCCCTCTTCTTCTTCTTCTTCGTCTATCGTGCCTCCATCCCTGCGGGAGCAGACATTTATTTGTGCATAGAGAGGGCAATATTTAGGGAGAAATAACGAGACACTGGCACTGCTCGGAAGTAGAGTTGGACTAATCTGATTGTCTGTCCGTTCTATTGCCTTCTTCACGTTTGAAGTCTTTGCCTCGAGACAAGCTTGCTCGTTGAGTTCAGACAAATCGCTGTGTCATTCACTAGCATGTGCGGCTTGTGGTTGCAGCGTATTGAACAATGTGGGACTCACGGTAGGGATTTCTTGTGGGGTAAACACGATGTTGCGTGCACGTAACTGTTTGTAGCTGAAAAGTTTCCAGCCGTGAGTTGTGGTTCAGGGTTTGCGGTTTTACGTGCAAAAGCAGACTTGGGCTACGATACACGTGCACAAAGACACTGGCTGTGACAGCTGTCTTTTGTCAATGTTGATAGACCTATCGGCTAGAGACCGTCATATGCCTGCGTGTTTTGGGAGGTTTCTGTAAAGAGTCAGAACTGCCGAACAAGCATAATTATTCTTTTCAAAACAGCTGACACAGTGAAAAAACAAACAACCAAGATCAGTTGGTGCGAAGTTTCTTTTCAAAACAGCTGATACAGTGAAAGTAAAACATAATCAAGATCAGTGTTTGCGAAACTTCTTTTTAGACGATCTGCATGAGAACAAACCACAGGAACGAAACTTCAATCACACACACGTCGACGGTGTTCGCCACAAAAAGAAAAACTACATCAACAACAACGCGGGAGTGCTGAGCTCTCCCACACAACAGAACAACCTTTTTGACGACGGCAGAACCAACAACAATATCATCAACGACGACGACGACGACGTGTTGACCATCAGGATGCCTTCTACGACCGATGCGATACCGAACACGATTCGCGTGAAGCTGGTGAAGCAGAAACATGGCGGCCTGGGTTTCCTGGTCAAGCAGCGAACCCAGAAACCACTGGTGGTGGTGGCCGACCTCGTGGCGGGGGGCATCGCTGAGGAAAGCGGGCTGGTCCAGGTGAGTTGTGTGTGTTGTGTGTGTGTGTGTGTGTGTGTGTGTGTAGTGTGTGTGTGTGTGTGTGTTTTGTGTGTGGGTATGTGTGTTGTGTATGTTATTTGGTGTGTGTTTTGGGGTTGGTTTTTGTATTGTTCCCATTGCAGACCTGCCACAGCGTTTTTGTGACTTTTTCGTGACCAAGTT
>JABMCL010000363.1:240000-267500 GCA_018857735.1 Alviniconcha marisindica
ATAAGATCAATGAGGTATGCACACGTTTCTTGTCCTTTTTTGTGTGGATAATCTGTAATTACGTTCCGTGTCCTTTTCTGTGGATATCTGCATCAGAAGATCAATGAGGTATGCACACGTTCCTTGTCCTTTTCTGTGGATAATCTGCGTCATATAGTCCATGATATATCCTTACGTTCCTTGTCCTTTTCTGTGGATAATCTGCATCAGAAGATCAATGAGGTATGCACACGTTCCTTGTCCTTGTCTGTGGAGAATCTATACTTACGTTACGTGTCCTTTTCTGTTGATATCTGCATCAGAGGATCAATGAGGTATACGTTGGGTACACCAGAGAATAGCGCTATACAAAAGTTATCTATTATTATTATTATACATACGTTCCTGCATCAGAAGATCAATGAGGTATGCACACGTTCCTTGTCCTTTTTTGTGGATAATCTATGCATACGTTGCTTGTCCATTTCTGTGGATAATCTGCATCAGAAGAGCAATGAGGTATGCATACGTTCCTTGTCCATTTCTGTGGATATCTGCATCAGAAGATAAATGAGGTATGCATACGTTCCTTGTCCATTTCTGTGGATATCTGCATCAGAAGATCGATGAGGTATGCATACTTTCCTTGTGCATTTCTGTGGATATCTGCATCAGAAGATCGATGAGGTATGCATACATTCCTTGTCCTTTTCTGTGGATAATCTACATCAGATAGTCCATGAGATATACACACGTTCCTTGTCCTTTTCTGTGGACAATCTGTGTCAGATGGTCCATGAGGTATACTTACGTTCCTTGTCTTTTTCTGTGGATAATCTACCTCGGGTGATCCATGAGGTATACACGCATTCCTTTTCTCTCGCTTTCTTCTGTGGATTATCTGCATCAGATGATACACGAGATACATATACATTCCTTGTCCTTTTCTGTGTGGATAATCTGCATAAGATAATTCATGTTGATGATCAACATGATCCATACACACACTTCTTGTCATCTTCTGTGGATATTCTGCGCCTGTTGATCCATGAGGTGTACTTTATTCATTGTCTGTCTCTGTGGATAATCTGCATCCGATAGTCCATCAGATAGGCATACATTTCCTGTCCTCTCTAGTTTTCTTCTGTGGATAATCTGCATCAGATAATCCATGAGGTGTACATGTAAGTAAGTAAACACAGGAGCCGGTTTGGCCTAGCGGTAACGCGTTAGGCTGGTAAAAGCGGAAGGACCTGGGTTCGATACCGCTTCGGCTGTCCTTTCTCTTCAGAAAGGTCGTGGTTTGTGGACACTGTCTTGTGACTTTGTCCATCACTTCCACCGAAATATTAAAATGGCTCTCATCGCTGCCTGTCTTAATGCAGGAATCATTCTGGTGGTGACAGTGTAGCGATACGCACGCACATACTTGCGTGCGCGCACACTAACAAAACATACACACGCGAGCGCACTTACAAGTACACACACACACGCACGCACGCACGCACGCACGCACGCACCGCACGCACGCACGCACGCACGCACGCACGCACACACACACACACACACACACACAACACACGAGAGAGAGAGAGAGAGAGAGAGAGAGAGGAGAGAGAGAGAGAGAGAGAGAGAGAGAGAGAGAGAGAGAGAGAGAGAGAGAGAGAGAGAGAGAGGAAAAAGTGAACAACAATACAAAAAGCATGTGACTCACAATACCCAAATAGCTAGGACCGCGTTGCTAATACTATTAGCTCTCAGCCCGAAGGCCTTGGAAATATAGACTGCTGGTGGAAAGGAGAGTCTTGTATCTGCTAACCGGATTGCCACCTTAAAATGCGGATGGGCGGTTATAAAACGAAGCACTGATGCTGCTGGGCACAAACTTTTGGCGCTGAGAGTCGTGTTTTCACAAACTTTCGAACGTCCATTTAAAACAGTTAGCAGCGTTTTGTATTTTGGGCAGACTAACAGAAAATGAGTTTCTGATTCGTTGGTGTCGCAAAATGGACGGGTAAAAAATGTCTGGTGTTCTTTCTGAATATCGCAGACGATGTGTTTTTAAGGGGGATACACCTAATCTGAATCTGACCAAATGTTTTCTTAAAACTGCTTTTTTAATAGTAAAAGAAGCGGGTAGGTGGGTGGGGGGATGGGGGGGGGGGGGAAGAGAGAGAGAGAGAGAGAGAGAGAGAGAGAGAGAGAGAGAGAGATTTTCCCCATCAATATTGACAGAGCAACCAAAGTAAACGCGCACACAATTGTGTGTGTGTCTATGTGTGCGTGCGTGTGTGTGTGTGTGTGTGCGTGTGTGTGTGTGTGTGTGTGTGTGTGTGTGTGTGTGTGTGTGTGTGTGTGTGTAGTGTGTGTGTGTGTAGTGTGTGTGTGTGTGTGTGTGTGCGTGTGTGTGTGCGTGTGTGTGTACGTGTGTGTGTGTGTGTGTGTGTGTGTGTGTGTGTGTGTGTGTGTGTGTGTGTGTGTATGTGTGTGTGTGTGTGTGTGTGTGTGTGTGTGTGTGTGTGTGTGGAGAGAGAGAGAGAGAGAGAGAGGAGAGAGAGAGAGAGAGAGAGAGAGAGAGAGAGAGAGAAGCTAAGTCAGCATTCTTCATGCGCACTTCAGAACTGTGAGCGGTAGGGTTTGAACAGTTCTGTGTCTGCGTTTGTTTTTGCGTGATAGAACAGACGGATTTAACTTGGAAGTGAGGTGATTAGCAAACTAGCAAATTCCACTCATTTCATTAATTTTCATGCTTGATGGAATCCGTTGACAACGTCAGGCAGACAGCTTTTCTGGCTGAAAAAAGCACAGTTTCTACGTTTTTAGAGCATCAGCGTCTTCTGTTCGATTCCCCTTTAAATTAAGATGGGCAGCTGTCAGCCCGCTTCACCGTGGAGGACACTTACTGGACAGTGTCCACAACGCACAGCTGTGGTGTTGGAGACCTGTCTCGCGCCTGTCTACCCGTTGAGTTAACGTACCCTTGTTGGCAAGCGACACAGTACAGTGCAGGGACAACGGAGAGTTGACTGTCTGCTCATTCAGTAAAGATATTCTCCTGCGGGACGGAAAACCCTTTAGGGACATCAGAGACTTGTCATTCCGCTCATTGAGTAAAGATATTCCCTTTCGGCACGGAAAACATTTCAGGGACAAGGAAAAATCGTCTCCTCTTTAGGGACATGGGAGAATAATACTTTAGGAACAAGGGAGAATCGTCTCATCTTTAGGGAAAAGGGAGAATTACACTTTAGGGACAAGGGAGAATCGTCTCCTCTTTAGCGACAAGGGAGAATAACACTTTAGGGACAAGGGAGAATCGTCTCATCTTTAGGGAAAAGGGAGAATCGTCTCCTCTTTAGGAACAAGGGAGAATCGTCTCCTCTTTAGGGACAAGGGAAAATCGTCTCCTCTTTAGGGACAAGGGAGAATCGTCTTCTCTTTAGGGACAAGGGAGAATAACACTTTAGGAACAAGGGAGAATCGTCTCATCTTTAAGGAAAAGGGAGAATAACACAGTTAGGAACAACGGAGAATCGTCTCATCTTTAGGGACAAGGGAGAATAACACTTTAGGGACAAGGGAGAATCGTCTCCTCTTTAGGGACAAGGGAGAATAACACTTTAGGAACAAGAGAGAATCGTCTCCTGTTTAGGGACAAGGGAGAATCGTCTCCTGTTTAGGGAAAAGGGAGAATCGTCTTCTCTTTAGGGACAAGGGAGAATAACACTTTAGGAACAAGGGAGAATCGTCTCCTCCTTAGGGACAAGGGAGAATCTTATCCTCTTTAGGGACAAGGGAGAATCGTCTTCTCTTTAGGGACAAGGGAGAATCTTATCCTCTTTAGGGACAAGGGAGAATCGTCTTCTCTTTAGGGACAAGGGAGAATCTTATCCTCTTTAGGGACAAGGGAGAATCGTCTTCTCTTTGCGTTTGCGGTCCTCAAGTGTGGGTGAAATTAAAACATTATGGACAGCAGAGAACTGTCGCGATACGTACTTTGTTCTACTTATTTAAAGCCTCGCAACACTGCGACAGTACGCTTTCTCAACTTTCGTTTTGCCAGTCGGTTGCATCAAATTCAGCTTTATAGCCATGTAATAACCAAACAGAGCTGTAAGTACACCAGTTCGATGGATATTCAAAAACATTGGACGAACGGGGGTCACAGATATCGATTGTCGTGCTAAGATCAGTCTATGTGTCGATGTTAATGTTGATTTTGGTATGGTGCGCGGTAGGTGTCATTGTTGATGAAGGTGTGGCGTGGTGACGTTGATGCTGAAGACGTTTGATTTCACTGATGTGGTTGCGTGAAGTAGTCTGTGTGATGTTAATTTGGATTTGGTTTCATTGGCGTGGATGTTGATGAAGGTGTGTTGTGTTGATGTCGTTGAATTTGAGGACGTTTGGTTTCACTGATGTGGATGTTGATGAAGATGTGTTGTGTTGATGGCGTTGACTTTGAGGACGTTTGGCTTCACTGATGTGGATGTTGTTGTTTTCCCGTGCAGCCGGTCACGTGCTCCACGGACAGATGCATGGGGTCACTGATGCAGACAGCTGTCAAGACTGGACCCCCGAGAAAACCCGAGGAGCTGATACAGCAGGCTAAGGACTTCATTGAACAATACTACACCTCCATTAAAAGGTGTGTGTGTGTGTGTGTGTGTGTGTGTGTGTGTGTGTGTGTGTGTGTGTGTGTGTGTGTGTGTGTGTGTGTGTGTGTGTGTGTGGTGTGTGTGTTTTCTGTGTGTGTGTTTCTTGTGTGTGTGTCTCTCTCTGTTCTCTGTCTCTCTCTCTCTGCCTCTCTTCTGTCTCTCGTCTCTGTCTTGTCTGCCTTTGTGTGTCTGTCTTGTTGTCTGTGTGTGTGTGTGTGTGTGTGTGTGTGTGTGTGTGTGTGTGTGGTGGTGGTGTGTGTGTGTGGTGTGTGGTTGGTGGTTGCGTGTGTGTGTGTGGTGTGTGTGTGTGGTGTGGAGAGAGAGAGAGAGAGAGAGAGAGAGAGAGAGAGAGAGAGAGAGAGAGAGAGAGAGAGAGGAGTGTGGAGTGTGTGTGTGTGTGTTGTGTGTGTGTGTGTTGGTTGTTGAGAGAGAGAGAGGAGAGAGAGAGTAGTGTGTGTGTGTAGTGTGTGGTGTGGATGTGTGTGTGTGTGTGTGTGTGTGTGTGTGTGTGTGTGTGTGTGTGCGTGCGTGTGTGCGCGCGTGTAGTTCTGTGTATGTGTGTGTGTGTGCGTGCGTGCGCGCGCGTGTGGTTCTGTGTATGTGTGTGTGTGTGTTTTGTGTGCGTATGTGTAGTGATGTGTGTGTGTGTGCGTGCGCGCGCGCGTGTATGTGCATGACGCTTTTATTTTATTTTATTGTCTTCATCTTATAAGCCCACAAGACAAAGGGGTACGGAACATGACCAACTTTTCATCAACACGCAGCGACAGGCAAAACTCATGTAGTTCCTTCAAAAAGGATCAATAATGTGGATACATCAGGACAAATAATCTGCAAGCGCAATGCTGTAGTTTGCCTGCAGAGATTGCCACTCTGGAGCAACAAGCCCATACTAAGTTAACACTGATTAAAAGAAAGAAAGAAGGGAGGCACACAGATAGAGGAGAGAGAGAGAGGGAGGAGAGAGAGAGAGAGAGAGAGAGAGAGAGAGAGAGAGAGAGAGAGAGAGAGAGAGAGAGAGAGAGAGAGAGAGAGAGAGAGAGAGAGAGAGAGAGAGAGAGAGAGAGAGAGAGAGAGTTTAAGTCAGCATTCTTCATGAACGTTTCTAAAATGTGAAAGGTAACGTTTCAATAGTTCTGTGCCTGCATTTTTTTGGTGTGTGTAATAGACATTTCCGTGTTCAAAATCCCCAGAATCATTTTTTTGTCTCCGTGGATTTCTTTGTAAGGTTAGACAGGATCGAACAGACGGATTTAACTTGGAAGTAAAGAGATTAGCAAATTAGCGAATTTCACACATTTGATTTTCTTTTTGACATGCCGTCGATGGTGCCATGGTCGATGGAAGCCATTGACAACGTGCGGGTGGGAAGTATATTTGACTTTGCTAACCCCTGCGGATGACTCGGGCAATGTCAGTTTTTTTGTGACCTGCCGTGTTGTATTGACCAGCGATTTGGTCGATCGACTGTAAAACCCTTTTTTTATGGGGGCTGCATGAGGCGTTTAAAGCATCGCGGAGAGAAGTGTGTCCTGAACGTGTTTAAGGAGAAGTCTGTAAAATGAAAACGATTACGACGTAAAAGGCGTTTGGCGCATCCATGTGTTTATATGCCTATTTCGTTATATAAATATCAGCTATTGAAGTGAAGCAATAAAAAAAATCAAAAAATCTTTCGTTTAATCTTTCTTTCCTTCCTTCTTTTGTTAACAATTCGAAATGCCTTAAAAAAATAAAAATAAAAATCTAAAGCAAGAATTTCTCAAATTTGCTATCGTTCTAAAACAAGATCCAAACACATAAACGGTTCAAAAGAACGCTGTTTATTAGGACAAAACGCAACATGCGAATTTTCGGGGTAAGACCCTGTTTCAGGCTACAGAACGATATTTAAACAACAATTGAACGGTGAAAAATGGCATGTAGGATACTCCTATGCTTTTGGTGGAGCTGTTTTGGTATGTTGTTTTGGTGTCCAGTGTGTGGAAGAATGTTCAGTCTTGATATTTTCCTTATTTCTTTCTCAAAAATGTTCAAACTTTCTATTTTGCTTCTTTTTTCTCTCTCCCTTTCTCGCTTCGTCTTTCGGCCCTGTTTCTATCCATGTTTGAGCAATGGCTGCTGTATTCCTGTTAGAACAGTGGCTGCTGATACAGCAACCATTTGAGCAATGTTTGAGCAATGACTGCTGTATCCCTGTTTGAACAATGGCTGCTGTATCCCTGTTTGAGCAATGGTTTCTGTATCCATGTTTGAGCAATGGCTGCTGTATCCATGTTTGAGCAATGGCTGCTGTATCCCTGTTTGAGCAGTGACTGCTGTATCCCTGTTTGAGGAATGACTGCTGTATCCCTGTTTGAGGAAAGACTGCTGTATCCCTGCTTGAGCAGTGACTGCTGTATCCCTGTTTGAGCAATGGCTGCTGTATCCATGTTTGAGCAATGGCTGCTGTATCCATGTTTGAGGAATGACTGCTGTATCCATGTTTGAGCAGTGGCTGCTGTATCCCTGTTTGAGGAATGACTGCTGTATCCATGTTTGAGCAGTGGCTGCTGTATCCATGTTTGAGCAATGACTGCTGTATCCATGTTTGAGCAGTGACTGATGTATCCATGTTTGAGGAATGACTGCTGTATCCCTGTTTGAGCAGTGACTGCTTTATCCCTGTTTGAGGAATGGCTGCTGTATCCCTGTTTGAGCAATGACTGCTGTATCCATGTTTGAGGAATGACTACTGTATCCCTGTTTGAGGAATGACTGCTGTATCCCTGTTTGAGCAGTGACTGCTGTATCCCTGTTTGAGCAATGACTGCTGTATCCCTGTTTGAGCAATAACTGCTGTATCCCTGTTTGAGTAGTGACTGCTGTATCCCTGTTTGAGCAATAACTGCTGTATCCCTGTTTGAGCAATGACTGCTGTATCCCTGTTTGAGCAATAACTGCTGTATCCCTGTTTGAGCAATGACTGCTGTTTTGCAGACTAAACACGGCCGCCTACCAGAAACGATGGCAGGAGGTCTTAAGCTCCGTCGAGCGTACCGGCACATACGACCTGACCACAGCTGAACTTATCTACGGCGCAAAGACTGGATGGCGCAACGCGCCCCGTTGCATCGGGCGCATACAATGGAGCAAACTACAGGTTAGTTGGTCACTGGATTTTAACGTCCTGTCAACCACACAGTGTCACACTGCAGGTAACTGCATAGTTCAGGAGCTGTGTGATAGTCGAGGTGGCCGTCCTGGGCTGTCCGTCCTAACGAGCCTTCTGGTTTCCGTGGACGTAAAGCTATATTGAACCATGCTTCGGCATTGGTCACAGTTTGTCCCTAATATGTCAGCCGACATCCGAGGACATTAAGCAACACTACCTACCTACCTGCAGGTAACTGACCAGAACTCACGAGAGGGTGACAGAAACGCCTTAGCATTATTATAATGATATTAATAATTAAAGTGTTTATACAGAGCAAAATCTGGTCTGCGGAGAGGATTCTGAACGCATACACGCACGCCCCCCTGTTGTGATGCTAGTTGCCAATCTACCTTATTAGCCAGGTATCGTGATTCAGCTTTCCCTGTTGTGATGCTAGTTGCCAGTCTACCTTATTAACCAGGTATCGTGATTCAGCTGTCCCTATTGTGATGCTAGTTTCCAGTCTACCTTATTAACCAGGTATCGTGATTCAGCTGTCCCTGTTGTGATGCTGGTTGTCAGTCTACCTTATTAGCCAGGTATCGTGATTCAGCTGTCCCTGTTGTGATGCTGGTTTTCAATCTACCTTATTAGCCAGGTATCGTGATTCAGCTGTCCCTGTTGTGACGCTGGTTTTCAATCTACCTTATTAGCCAGGTATCGTGATTCAGCTGTCCCTGTTGTGATGCTGGTTTTCAATCTACAGGTGTTTGATGCGCGTCACATCACAACGGCGCGGGGCATGTACGAAGCTTTGTGCAACCATATAAAGTACGGAACCAACAAGGGCAACCTCAGGTGAGAATTAGCCTTATGTGCTTATCCGTTTGTCTGTTACTTGGTGTGTGTGTGTGTAGAGAGAAGAGAGAGAGGAGAGAGGAGGGAGGGAGAGAGAAGAGAGAGAGAGAGAGAGAGAGAGAGAGAGAGAGAGAGAGAGAGATTAGCTGTGCTATCGTTTGCTGCACTTTTGTGTGTGTGGGTGTGGTGTGTGTGTGTGGTGTGCTGTGTGTTGTGTGTTGTGAGGAGGAGAAAAGAAGAGAGAGAGAGAAGAGAGAAGGAGAGAATTAGCCTTATCTGCTTATCGGTTTGTCTGCCTGTCACTTTGTGTGTGTGTGTGTGTGTGTGTGTGTGTGTGTGTGTGTGTGTGTGTGTGCGTGCGTGCGTGCGTGCGTGCGTGCGTGCGTGCGTGCGTGCGTGCGTGCGTGCGTGCGTGTGTGTGCGTGCTTGCGTGCGTGCCTATCTGCCTGCGTGCGTTTGTTTTGTGTGTTTATTTGCTTGTTTGTTTGTGTGCGTGCGTGCGTGCGCATACGCGTGTGTAAAAAAAAATTCTGTCTTTTTTCTTTTCTTTTTTCAATTACTGCCGTTTTTATCTTTTGTTTCGCTCGTTGTCTCTTTCTTTCTTTCTTTCTTTCTTTCTTTCTTTCCTTTTCGATTTCTGCTTTTCTGTCATCTCCACCTTCCTAATCTTCCAGAGAACCTCCACAGTTGACTAGTCTGTAAATGTCAAGTAACAGTTTTTTGGACTACAATGGTCGATTGCCCAAAGTGCTGAATCGAAATATCAATCTTCCCGTGCACTGGAACTTTTTTCCTTTTCTTCTTTTTTGTGCATTTTCTTTTCTTAAGAAGAAAAAGAAAAGAAAAGAAAAGAAAATCATTTACTTTCCTTTTTTTTAAATTATTTTCTTTTCTTGTATTTTTTTTACCTTCTACCTTCCTTTTTGATTGTTTGGTTTCTTTCCAGCTTTTTCTACACAGTCTCCTGTTTCTTCTTCCTTCGTGCATGTTTGAAGATGAACTACATTGTTTTGATTCTTGTAATTCTGCTGCTGTGCATAGTAGCGGAACAGTTTCTTGTATGCTCTGTTTGAAGGTCACGTGAAACTCCTGCACACATTCGCCCTGATATAACCGTACCGGTTGACTGGGCGTAAAACACCAACTTACTTACTCCTGCACACAGAGACCTATGCAGGCGAATGAGCGCTCTTATAGTTCGTGTTCAAAGCATTGCATTTGGAGATTGCTGTTTAGCTTTTTCTGGTCGTAACTACAGCCGTAGACTTCAGGGCCTGCCCCACTACTGCTCCTCATATATATTGTTGTGTTAAGCTTTCTCTGGTCGTAACTACAGCCGTAGACTTCATGGCCTGCCCCACTACTACTCCTCATATATATTGTTGTGTTAAGCTTTCTCTGGTCGTAACTACAGCCGTAGACTTCAAGGCCTGCCCCACTACTACTCCTCATATATATTGTTGTGTTAAGCTTTCTCTGGTCGTAATTACAGCCGTAGACTTCAAGGCCTGCCCCACTACTGCTCCTCATATATATTGTTGTGTTAAGCTTTCTCTGGTCGTAATTACAGCCGTAGACTTCAAGGCCTGCCCCACTGCTCCTCATGTATTATATCTGTCAGGCATTCGTCTTCACTCTCTTCTTTAAAGTCAAAACTGAAAACCCATCGCTTCTCCTCTGCATACTGATCTGTCGTTTTACCAATCCATCACCAGTAATGCATGTATTTGTAGAGTGTGTGTGTGTGGGTGTGTGTGTGTGTGTGTGTGTGTGTGTGTGTGTGTGTGTGTGTGTGTGTGTGTGTGTGTGTGTGTTGTGTGTGTGTGTGTGTGTGATGTGTGTGTGTGTGTGTGTGTGATGTGTGTGTGTGTGTGTGTGTGTGTGTGTGTGTGTGTGTGTGTGTGTGTGTGTGTGTGTATGTGTGTGTGATGAAATGAGTTTATCCTTATGTCTTTGTAATCGCTCCGGGATCTTACGAAATGGGCCGTCATAAATAATATTATAATAATAATTATTATTATTATTAGTAGTAGTAGTATATGATGATGATGATTATTATACCTCTTGCCATTGTATTTTTAAACCGGAAATTGCGCATGTATTTTCTATCTTTAGTAAAATAGCAGCCTCTTTTTACTGGCGGGTGTGATGTGGGGGGTTGGGGGTGGAGGAGGGGGGGTTGGATGTGTATAAGAATTTGCTAGCGGTAGTAGTTTTTAAACAGATGGGTTTTCAGAGGGGTTTTAAATGCTGCGGTTGACTGAATGCGTGTAATTTCACGAGGCAGGAGAGCGGCACAGGAAAAAGGACGATGTCCAAATGTTTCGTTATTTAACGATTGCCACTTTGGCGACGGAAAAACGCAATGCTTAGATTTTTTTTAATACTTGGTATGTCAATAATGGATAACATTTTTAATACTTGGGATGTCAATAATAAATCATATTTTTAATACTTGGGATGTCAATAATGGATAATATTTTTAATACTTGGGATGACAATAATGGATAATATTTTTAATACTTGGTATGTCAATAATGGATGATATTTTTAATACTTGGTATGTCAATAATGGATATTTTTAATACTTGGTATGTCAGTAATGGATGATATTTTTAATACTTGGGATGTAAACAATAGATAATATTTTTAATACTTGGGATGTCAGTAATAGATAATATTTTTAATACTTGGGATGTCAGTAAGCCACACAAATAAAGAAAGGTAAGCTACGCTTTTGACAGAATCAATAATCGAGAGAGGTTATTTGCGTTCAAGAGACGTCACCTAAACAGAACGACAAAGAAAAGAATGGCCTGCCGCAACCTCCTCCTGGCTTGCAATGAAATACAACCTCCACCAAAGTTACAGCCTCAAATATTTGTTCACATATAATAATAATTATAATAATTATAATAATAGCTGTTATATAGCGCTGTACCCCGTAAAAATTACGAGCTCGCAGCGCTGTACATTATCAACATCAACATCAACATCATCTTGACAATCAAAAAAGCACAAGTACTCTAAATGCATACATCAATATCAACATGACAGAAACTGAGAAAGCCAGGATGAAACAAACAAACAAATAAAAAAATCGCGTGTAGGTCTATACTGTATCGTACCATCGCGTGTAGGTCTATACTGTATCGTACCATCGCGTGTAGGTCTTTACTGTATCGTACCATCGCGTGTAGGTCTTTACACTATCGTACCATCGCGTGTAGGTCTTTACACTATCGTACCATCGCGTGTAGGTCTATACTGTATCGTACCATCGCGTGTAGGTCTTTACACTATCGTACCATCGCGTGTAGGTATATACTGTATCGTACCATCGCGTGTAGGTCTTTACACTATCGTACCATCGCGTGTAGGTATATACTGTATCGTACCATCGCGTGTAGGTCTTTACACTATCGTACCATCGCGTGTAGGTATATACTGTATCGTACCATCGCGTGTAGGTCTTTACACTATCGTACCATCGCGTGTAGGTCTATACTGTATCGTACCATCGCGTGTAGGTCTTTACACTATCGTACCATCGCGTGTAGGTCTATACTGTATCGTACCATCGCGTGTAGGTCTTTACACTATCGTACCATCGCGTGTAGGTCTATACTGTATCGTACCATCGCGTGTAGGTCTTTACACTATCGTACCATCGCGTGTAGGTCTATACTGTATCGTACCATCGCGTGTAGGTCTTTACACTATCGTACCATCGCGTGTAGGTCTATACTGTATCGTACCATCGTGTGTAGGTCTATACTGTATCGTGCCATCGCGTGTAGGTCTATACTGTATCGTACCATCGCGTGTAGGTCTATTACTGTATCGTACCATCGCGTGTAGGTCTATACTGTATCGTACCATCGTGTGTAGGTCTATACTGTATGGTACCATCGTGTGTAGGTCTATACTGTATGGTACCATCGTGTGTAGGTCTATACTGTATCGTACCATCGTGTGTAGGTCTATACTGTATCGTACCATCGCGTGTAGGTCTATACTGTATCGTACCATCTCGTGTAGGTCTTTACTGTATCGTACCATCGTGTGTAGGTCTATATTGTATGGTACCATCGTGTGTAGGTCTATACTGTATGGTACCATCGCGTGTAGGTCTATACTGTATGGTACCATCGTGTGTAGGTCTATACTGTATGGTACCATCGTGTGTAGGTCTATACTGTATGGTACCATCGTGTGTAGGTCTATAGTGTATGGTACCATCGTGTGTAGGTCTATACTGTATGGTACCATCGTGTGTAGGTCTGTACTGTATCGTACCATCGTGTGTAGGTCTATACTGTATCGTACCATCGTGTGTCGGTCTATACTTTATCGTACCATCTCGTGTAGGTCTTTACTGTATCGTACCATCGTGTGTAGGTCTATACTGTATGGTACCATCGTGTGTAGGTCTATACTGTATGGTACCATCGCGTGTAGGTCTAAACTGTAGCGTACCATTGTGTGTAGGTCTATATTGTATGGTACCATCGTGTGTAGGTCTATACTGTATCGTACCATCGTGTGTAGGTCTATACTGTATGGTACCATCGTGTGTAGGTCTATACTGTATGGTACCATCGTGTGTAGGTCTCTACTGTATCGTACCATCTCGTGTAGGTCTTTACTGTATCGTACCATCGTGTGTAGGTCTATACTGTATCGTACCATCGTGTGTAGGTCTATACTGTATCGTACCATCGTGTGTAGGTCTATACTGTATGGTACCATCGTGTGTAGGTCTATAGTGTATCGTACCATCGTGTGTAGATCTATAGTGTATGGTACCATCGTGTGTAGGTCTATACTGTATGGTACCATCGTGTGTAGGTCTATAGTGTATCGTACCATCGTGTGTAGGTCTATAGTGTATCGTACCATCGTGTGTAGGTCTATACTTTACGTGAGGAGGAGGAGTGCGATGCACAAAGCCGAGACCCAATGACTGCTCAGGGAGGGTACCGACCGAAAGCGCAGGTACCGAATGGACGTAATTAAGCTCAAGATTGATCAGCTTGTTTCAAACTCAAAGAGCTTACCGTCCAGGGACCACTTTCGCTGGAACCAGTTCCGTTTTACGTCTCGTATCTGGATCAGTCCAGGAGTCAACGACCTTGTTTAAAACATCATATTCCCCCCCCCCCCCCCCCCCCGCCCTCCCAAGCCACCCCACCCCACTTCACCCACTCCTAATGCGCACACTCTGTAGCCAGTTGTAGCTAATCCGAGCATGTGTAATTCTTATTTCGGTTCCCAGGCGTATTTTTGGCGCTCGTCCTACAACGGACAAAGCTCGTGCTTCAGTATCGGCGCTAACACCCAGCTATCGATTCGAGATGGACACGCAGTTTCGGTCATTTCCACCGTTTTTCTGCCTCGCTGTACGTAACACACGAACAGACGAGCAGCTTTTTGATGGACATGCAGTTTAGTCCAGTTATTTCCAGCACGCGTATGCCTCAGGTAGACGTGCAGTTTAGCCGAGTTATTTCCAGAGTTTTTGTGCCTCCCACTACGTAACACGCGAACAGGCGCACCGCTTTTTCGATAGGAATTTTCTGGGCAGTTGAACAGTATGTCCGTCGGCTCCGTGCTCGTGGCTGGCACCACGGCCAACGGACGAGACACCGACAAAGGGCCCAGTGCCAGGCTGTTTGTTTTCGTGTCAGCACCGGACGTGAAGGTGTCACACTTTATCATCGCTGGCTGGGTGCAGCTGCACGTGCGTGGTGCGAGCAAACGTTGACGAAGCGTGTGGCTGACGTAAGCGCGGTGTTAAAGGGGACACGGGACGAAAAAGCATCACGCGCCCTATTTGGAATGGAATAAGGAATGGAATAATCGCACACACACACACACACACACACACACACACACACACACACACACACACACACACACACACACACACACACACACACACACACACACAACACAACACACAACAGAACACACACACAAAACAACAACAATAACAACAAAAAGCACATTTACACACAGCACTTTTTCATCGAGTTCTCATCGTTTGAAAGTCTCGAAAACACGACCGTGGATACTGCCATTTTGTGCCCAGCAATCTAAGTCAGTGACGTCATAAACAGAGCCGACATGTGTGGCATAGCCTCATCTTAGGCAAAACATAACAGCCATGAGTCAGTACATATTTCAAAACTCTTTGTCAAATGTAAAATTATACGCAATTCAGGTCCACAAACCCAGTTCAAAGACAAATATGACAATGAAACTCATGATCAACGAGCCAGAAAGGCAACATACACTCAATTCAGTCCCAAGTGAAGCCATAGAAAAACCAGTAAATTTAAAGCGCGAGCCAACTGATGCGTCAGCTACCACACCATAACCCGTCGTTGGGAGAAGGAAACCAAGAGTGTTACGGCCGAGCGGTTAAGACGATCGAGAGATCATTGGTTCGAGTCCCCCCGTCTTCTTCATTTGAGGATGGAGCACTCAGGGTCTTTCTTTTCCCTCGGATAAGACGAAAAGCTGAGGGGGGGGGGGGGGGGGGGGGGGGGGGGCGCCGGAGGGGCATTGGGATTCAAGGAACATTTTTACGCCTGATGTCTGCACCAGTTCTACCAGCGTTAAGAATCATCAAATAAACAGAGCAGCGCATCTCTACCGCAGACGGTTTTCTTCTGGGAGAACGACAAAGAATTTTCCACGAGAACAATCCCAGGTTGGAACATTGAAACCTGTCCCTGCCCTGACGACGTTGTTAGATCTTTTCCCTTTTTACTCAGTGTGATATCGCACAACATCCTGTTTAAGTTCCAGTATCGTGTGTGCTTAAGTTCCAGTATTGTGTGTGCTTAAGTTCCAGTATTGTGTGTGCTTAAGTTCCAGTATTGTGTTTGCTTAAGTTCCAGTATTGTGTGTACTTAAGTTCCAATGTTGTGTGTGCTTGAGTTCCAATACTGTGTGTGCTTAAGTTCCAATATTGTGTGTACACCTATGTATAGCAAGTGTCTTAAAGTGAAGGTTTCTGCTTTGTTAAGACTCTTTTATACCAGTCTTGGGCGGAACCAGAACAGACATTAGGAATCCCCGGCAGAAAAAAGGTTAAACACAATCAACTCACAAGGAAGTTAATTAGCGCTCGAAAGACGTCACACAAGTACAACAACAAAGACCTGAGTCGCTTACGGTAATTCTCGCCAGGCATGCAAATAAATACAAGGTACACAAACCCCACCAAAAGTACATCCTCTTTTAACCCCTTCACTGCCATAATGTTACTTAAAAACAACCAATAAAAGTGCGAAATTTGACAGTCTGAAGCCTTAATTTTTTATTTAAAAAAAAAATCCTTTTCGCAATAGCGCGTGAAAGGATTTCCACCAGAACGCACAATATAGAAATTAGATTTGTTACAGGACCGCAAAATATACTGTTAGCAGGCGTGTGAGTGCAATTTTCAGCTCGGAAGTTTTACAGGCTGCGGCAGTGAAGGGGTTACGGTTAAACACAGTTACGAGCGCGAAGGAGATGGGGTTAAAGTGGGTGGCTGATTCCAAGCTTGAAGTATGACCAGGTTACTGTTGACGGCTAAGTCCTATGCCGCAGCAGACTTTACGGATCACGAAATTCGGCTTCTTGGAACGGTTACCAGACGATGAAAATGGGACGTCGTACTGAAGTGTTCGATCCATATCTAGAGAAAAGCTCGATGAAGTCTGCTGGACCTTATGGCTTTCTCTGTTTTGCCCTTTTACTTAATAATGTTGATGCAAAGTCGGCTATGACTGTCCTATTACGTCCTACGTTTATGCAAAGTAGACTATGACTGTCACATTACTGATGACTATTATATTACTGATATCAATAACAGAAGGGGGAAAAACTTTGATAGTGTGTCGAGCGACTTGCAGTTAGTAGTCCCAATCAGTCTCTAGCATTCGCTTTGAGCATTTGGGCGGTACATTCACTCTCATAGTAATCAGACAGACCACTCAGAAAGTTCGGATCTAATTGCGAAGGGAGAACACGAGTTGACTGTACTCAAAGAGACAGGCAGCGACACCTTCGCCTCCTCGGGACGCTCAGTGCTCGTGTTGCACAAAAAGGCCAATAACTCTTTCATCATTCGCCGCCGCTCATGCGCAGGCCGCTCTCCGCCGTAACTCGTTTTTCAACCGGGTCTTGTGCGGACGAAATCCGATTTTACCGCGGAATGCGCTTAATGTGTTTTTCATTTTCACCATATGCTTTGGCACTGATTTGATTTGGAGCTATTTAAAAAGCAATGTCGGCGCGAATTGTCGCGCTTCGTCACTTCCGCTGGCGAGACGGACAGTGGCCATTATTCTTGCGTTTTGTTTCGGGAAGGTGGCGACGGCGGGAGATGTAGTGCGATGAATATGCATGAATGGAAAGTAAGACAATGCTCGAGGTCTTCGTCTTTGTGAGAGCCCAAAGCGGAGGGTATTGAGGATGACTGTTTTTTCGTCTGCTGTGGCTGTCAGCTCCTTGGCCTTTCTTTTTATTATTCAGTTTGTGCAGTTTTGTTGTAATTTGGGTTGATTTGGCTTTGGCGGGGCTGGAAGTAAAATGGCGTGAGGCAGCGGAGGGTGACAGGCAGAGAGAATGGCCTCCGAGCTAATGTTCTCTCTTTCTGTCTGTGTGTGCGTCTCCCTCTGTGTTTCTGTGCACACACGAGAGAGAGAGAGAGAGAGAGAGAGAGAGAGAGAGAGAGAGAGAGAGAGAGACAGACAGACAGACAGACAGACAGACAGACAGACAGACAGACAGACAGACAGACAGACAGACAGACAGAGAGCGGCGGATGTGGGCGGGGTCAGAGAGAGAGAGAGACACAGACAGACAGACAGACAGAGAGCGGCGGATGTGGGGCGGGGTCACAGAGAGAGACAGACAGACAGACAGACAGACAGACAGACAGAGACAGAGACACACAGAGAGGCGGATGTAGAGAGGGGTCAAGAGAGAGAGAGAGAGAGAGAGAGAGAGAGAGAGAGAGAGAGAGAGAGAAACAGAGAGAGAGAACAGAACAAGAACAAGAAAGTTTATTTGTTTTTAGGCCATTAGCCTCTTTCACAAAGAACATGAACACACTGCATATTTAGGCTGCACAATACATTTTTTAAACATGCTTCTAGTGACAAAGTGTTTACTGATTCCCCCCCCCCCACACACACACACACACAGCACCTACACATACAACTACGTGCCGCTACTATTCCTAATCAGTCAGTTATCTGTCTCATTTTCCTTGCCTTGATAAGAAACAATGCAATCTGCTGCAAACGGCATTGATTAGTTGTTTCCATAACTGAATGGTAAGGAACGCTACTCCGCAGACCGTCACGCCTTAGAGAGAGAGAGAGAGAGAGAGAGAGAGAGAGAGAGAGAGAGAGAGAGAGACAGAGAGACAGAGAGACAGAGACAGACAGAGACAGGGAGCGGGGGTGGGGGGGGGGGTGGAAGGGACAGCAGGCAAAAGAAAAAGGACATGACAAAGGGGGATCTGATGAGGAAGTGAGAAAGGTGGTGGGGAGGCAAATAGAGAGAAAAGGCGGGAGGGGAACCCAAAAAGAGAGACGGGGTGCGGGGGGGGGACAGAGGAGGTAGGGGGGCCTGAGAGAGAGAGAGAGAGAGAGAGAGAGAGAGAGAGAGAGAGAGAGAGAGAGTCAATTAATGGATGAATAAACGTTTTTTTACGAGGGTAATGAAATAGACACAGGGTCTTTTTACATCTAGCCCTCGTTCATGAGGGACTAATTCTATTGAGAGAGAGAGAGAGAGAGAGAGAGAGAGAGAGAGAGAGAGAGAGAGAGAGAGAGAGAGAGAGATTTGTTGAATGGAGCTTCAGTCTTGTGGAAGAACGGCGTCTAGCCTGCCATTTTTGTCGTCTGGATTTAGCAGTAAAAAAATAAATAAAAAAAAGGGGTGGTGGGGGGGGGGGGGGGGGGGGGAGAAGAAGCTAGTTGTAGCAGAACCACTTTAGATTACTTGCGTAGAATATGCCACTTTGTGTGTAAAACGAAGATAAAATACAAGTTGTTCTTCGTTACGGCTTCCTAAAACTCTTCATCCTTCTAGAACTCGTGGTCATCTTTTTCACCATATTCATCACATTGATCCTCGTCATCGTCGTTGTCGTGGTCACCATCGTCAAATTTATCATTTTTTGAAAAGATCCTGCTCCAGCAACGAAAACAATAATAATACATATATACAACTGAAGACCGACCTTCTTTCAGTGGGTCTGTGTATATGCAGACTGTATGGACCCTTGAACTGGGGATGACATCGTTTCTGAAGTTTAACCAAAAGCTAGGCGCCATTTTTCCTGCCAGCAAGAGTAGAAAGAGAGCCTCCTGATAGCCTTTCTGTAGTCGACCGTCTTCTGCGAAAAGCTTTTCAGTGCAACCAACGCGGCACCAACGCAGACGAGACTTTAGTAATGCAATGTGTGCTGACCCCCGTCCAATTTGGACGTTTCCTTCACCAAGCAAACCTGGTAGTCACTGTTTAACCTCTCTATAGACCATCACGATTAGGGTGTAGAATTGTATCCCATTCATATACTGCGCCTGAAGTTGCTGGGCATCCCTGATTGGTGGAAGCTACTGATGGAGCTTCCGGGTGTTTTAGATGTTCATCCATTTACCCCTTCCCCGTCTGTCCCTCTCCTTCCATTCCCCAAACACCACGGATTTTTTTTCTGGGTCTGCTCTCACCAAAGGTACACACCGTACACGTGTGCAGATGGTGAGAGCAATCCTGGGCTTGCATTGACATTGTCAGTGCATGGTCAAAAGAGAAAGGTTGTGTGGCGTGTTGACTGACTGACTGGAGGAGTTGGTGAACGAGTTAGTTGATGAAATGGAACCGATTTAGGAAAATGTACTCACCAAGGTGACGAAAAACAGGGAAACAGTAAACACACAAGCACTATCGACGATTCGTCTTCTTTAGGTAAAAGAAGATTGACAGACGACAAAAGAAGAAGGAAGTAAAGAAGAGGATGGACAAGAAGGAGCTGGTGCAAGGAATGTTGAAAATCAACAATAACAAACACAAAAAACAGACAAACAAAAAACAAAAACAAACAAAACACATACCCCCCCACCTCACACACACACACAAAAAACAAAAACAAACAAAAACAACAACTACAAGTCAACAAAAGAGTTAGCTGAAGGCTTCATTCAGTGGCATAAAGATAGCATGACTGGCTGACTGGTGGGGTTGGTGAACGGGTTAGTTGATGGCTTCGTTCACTGACATAAAGATCCAAACACATAAAAGGTTCAAAAGAACGCTGTTCATTATGACAAAACAGCATGCGAATTTTCGGGGTAATTCCCTTTTTCAAGCTACAAACCACTTAAACAAAAGTTAAACGGTGAAAAACAGGGTGTAGGATACTTATTTGCTTTTGACTGAGTTGTTTTGTTTTTTGTTTTCATGTCCGGAGAAAAAGATTACCCCGAAAATTCGCGTGTTGTGTTTTGTCATAGTAAATAGCGTTCTTTTTAATCTTTTATGTCTTTAGATCTTGTTTCAGAACGCTAGCAGTCATTCTTGTTTCAGATTTGTTTCCCTTTCATTGATATAAAGGTTGCATGACTGCCGCTCTCTTCAGCTTTGCCGAGTCCTGACTACCCAATGAGACAAAAACCAATCAGACCCGCCATCGGCTCCCTATAGCCATTTGTTGTTCTGTCCCCAGGTCCGTGAGACAAAAACTGATACGACCAGTCACCGACTCCCAGTAGCCATTTGTTGTTTTGTCCCCAGGTCCGTGAGACAAAAACCGATACGACCAGTCACCGACTCCCAATAGCCGTAGCCAGGTCCGTGAGACAAAAACCAATACGACCAGTCACCGACTCCCAATAGCCATTTGCTGTTTTGTGGCCAGGTCCGCCATCACCATCTTCCCCCAGCGGACGGCCGGCAGGGGCGACTACCGGGTGTGGAACCCGCAGCTGATCATGTACGCTGGCTACAAGCAGCCTGACGGCTCCTTCATCGGGGATCCCAGAATGGTGGAGTTCACCGAGGTCAGTTGTTTGTGTTCAGTGTCTTTGTCTTTGTTCCTGATGCTGTGGGTCACCAGAATGGTGGCGTGACTTGTCATCAGTGTCTTTGTCATGCTTCTGATGCTGTGGGTCACCAGAATTGTGGCGTGGTGTGTCATCAGTGTCTTTGTTCTTGATGCTGTGGGTCACCAGAATGGTGGAGTGGCTTGTCGTCAGTGTCTTTGTCATGCTTCTGATGCTGTGGGTCACCAGAATGGTGGAGTGGCTTGTCATCAGTGTCTTTGTCATGCTTCTGATGCTGTGGGTCACCAGAATGGTGGAGTGGCTTGTCATCAGTGTCTTTGTCATGCTTCTGATGCTGTGCGTCACCAGAATGGTGGAGTGGCTTGTGTTCACTGTCTTTTTCTTTGTTTTTATGCTGTGGGTCACCAGAATAGTGGAATGGCTTGTCATCAGTGTCTTTGTCATGCTTCTGATGCTGTGGGTCACCAGAATGGTGGAGTGGCTTGTCATCAGTGTCTTTGTCATGCTTCTGATGCTGTAGGTCACGAGAATGGTGGCGTGGCTTGTCATCAGTGTCTTTGTCTTTGTCTTTGTTCTTGATGCTGTGGTTCACCAGAATGGTGGAGTGGCTTGTGTTCACTGTCTTTGTCTTTGTTCCTGATGCTGTCGGTCAGCAGAATGGTGGAGTGGCTTGTTAACAGTGTCTTTGTCTTTGTTCCTGATGCTGTGGGTCACCAGAATGGTGGAGTGACTTGTCATCAGTGTCTTTGTCTTTGCTTCTGATGCTGTGCGTCACCTGAATGGTGAGATCACCGAGGTCAGTGACATGTGATCAGTGTCTTTGTCGTTGCTTCTAATGCTGCGGGTCATCAAAATGATGATGATGATGATGATGGTAGTGGTGGTGGTAGGGATGTTTTTGTGTTTAGATCAGCTTTGTTTCAAATTGTTCTTCTTTCATATGAGGATGGATGGATTACAACAACGACAACGACGACGAGGATGATGATGATTTTGTTGACAGTAATTTGTTTCTGCTCCTGAAGATCACCAGGATGACGATGATGTGTTGACTGTGTCGTTTCTGCTCAAACGATAAAGATAATGATAACCATGATGACTGCGTTGATGATGATGCTTCTTCACTTGAGGATCATCTGAATGAGGCTGATGATGATGATGATGATGATAATGCTAGCAGCATATTTCTAATGCGCCCATCCTTAAATCCTATTTTGTTCTGGCGCAATTTCAGTGCTTTCTTTCACTTTTGCTTGTTTTATGTATTGATCATTACTGACCATCACCGCCACCACGATGATGATGATGACAATAATGACGACGATGGCGATACTGGTGGCGATGACGGTGATGGTGACGATGATTGTGATGACGACAAAGACGACGACGATACAGACAAATTCACGACTCCCGAGACAGTCGCCGTCTGAATAATAAATGATAGTTTGGGACCTCTAAGGCTGTGCAGAAGGCGTCATAGACTTGATTGGAATTCTTGGCTGACGGCGGATATTCATAACATCACACTGTGACTTGCACATGAGACTCGTTGAAATGCAACTTTTGCAATTGGAACGGCAAGTCGGCAGCAGGGAAGGTGTGGCCGAGACATCCAAGTGCAACACTTTCGGTCTATGCACGTCGATCAAACTGGCTGTTTCGTGTTTCGAGAAAGGAGAGAATTTAGCTGGCTTTGTTGAGGGCGATGTTGTGGTCTCAAATGACGCCGTGCACATGGGAATAGAACTTTACAACTAGGGCTCGTCGATGCAAAAAAGGGAGGGGGAAGGCCTGAGAGGTGGGTTTTTGTGGTGTGTGTGTGTGTGTGTGTGTGTGTGTGTGTGTGTGTGTGTGTGTGTGTGTGTGTGTGTGTGTGCGTGCGTGCGTGCGTGCGTGCGTGCGTGCGTGCGTGTATGTGTGTGTGTGTGTGCGTGCGTGCGTGCGTGCGTGGTTGTGTGTGTGTGTGTGTGTGTGTGTGTGTGTGTGTGTGAGAGAGAGAGAGAGAGAGAGAGAGAGAGAGAGAGAGAGAGAGAGAGACAGAGACAGAGACAGACAGACAGACAGACAGACAGACAGACAGACAGCTCGAACTCGAAAACTTTATTTCACAGCTTCAGTCAAAACCTAACTAAAAGTCCTTGCTAAGCTACTTATGAGTAGAAATAAAATTACATACACACACACGCACGCACGCACGCACGCACGCACGCACGCACGCACGCACGCACGCACGCACGCACGCACGCACGCACGCACGCACGCACACACACACACACACACACACACACACACACACAGACAGAAGTAGAGGGAGATGGAAGGAGAGGGAGAGAGTATATGCATGCTAGTTTGTTGTTTGCAACCGGTTTTTGCATGTTGTTTTGTTTCGTTTTGTTGACAAAGCGTGTTTGCATATTGTTCTTTTTTTGTTTTGTTTACAATGCGTGTTTGCATCATTCTTGTATTGTGTTTACATAATGTTTCGGTTTCTTTTTCTTTCGCTGTGCATTTACTTGTTGTTGAATTTACGCTTGGTTTGAGGCCTACGTGTTTACATGCTGGGTTTTTTCTTTTTGGTTTCAGTGCAGGTTTTCTTACCCTTGTATTTGTTTACGACGCACCTTCGCGTGTTGTTGCAGTGTCTTTGTTTTGCAAAGAGTCTGATTACTGTATGTGCCGTACTATGAAAATTTCACCCCATAGCCTTGGGCAACACAAAACTTTTCACGCAAAGTAAATAATAATTCTGCAGCGCTGCTGTCAGCGCATTTCTCACTGAAGCAAATCCATCGTTTAGCATTGACTGTGTGTACTTCAAACTGCAGTCGTTTCTTCGTCCATGTTGACAAGAGTGTCTAATGACCAATGATTCGCTGAATCATGTCACGGCATGATGGCGATTAAATTTTTCAGCTCGTCTTTGTTTTCTTTTTTCTTTTTTCTTTTCCTTTTTAATTCGGGTGAGCCGAATTGACATTTTGTTCGATACTTGAAGGATATGCCATGGAGAGCTAGGTTGTTTTGCTGTTAGGACTTTTGAAATGAAATAAAAGTAAACAAGGCCTGCAATTTGTTTTACATTGGCAGTTCAGTCGATTGTACGCTTTGTTTTGTCTCTGACACACTTTACCAGATCTCATTAAAAATTCATTGATCGTTCATTTACGAGAGGTTGTAAGACCGGTCAGGCGGACGAATACGACCTAGAAACATAACGATTTATCCTTCTCTGTCAATGCTTATTATTTATTGCTTTTCTATTTACTCTTTGAAACAAAGATCGTTTGAGGAGAGAGAGAGAGAGAGAGAGAGAGAGAGAGAGAGAGAGACAGACAGACAGACAGACAGACAGACAGACAGACAGACAGACAGACAGACAGACAGACAGAGAGAGAGAGAGAGAGACAGAGAGAGAGAGAGAGAGAGACAGAGACAGACAAACAGACAGACAGAGACAGAGACAGTAAGTAGGTGGTGTGTGTCAACCGTTACGTTACGTTACGTCAGGGCGAATAGAGAGAGAGAGAGAGAGAGAGAGAGAGAGAGAGAGAGAGAGAGAGAGAGAGAGAGAGAGAGAGAGAGAGAGAGTATTGTTTCCACATCAACAAATTTCACAATTCCCCAGAAGGTGGAGGAGGAGGAAGAGGGGCAGGGGAAGGAGGGAGGGGGGGGGGGGGGGGGGGGCAGGAAGGTAAGAGAGAACACCTATGAAGTATACTCGTGAAGAACAATTAGCCCTGATTAGCCAGCAGAACGTCTTCGTGGCGCCCACCTAGCCAAGCACCTCACTCCTGTTCCCGCTAAATGGCCAAATTAGGAGTGAGGCTTTTCTCCTTTACAACTTTATTGGATTGATAAACTGTTAAGCGACGGGCTGAGAGCCCCTCACGGGATATCGACCGCTACCCGAGCTCTGCACGGAGACTGGGACCTCGGCGAGTTGAACGGCGAGGCTCTCGAGCTCTCTTTCCTGTGACCTTCCGCCTGTGTGTCTTGTAAACAATTTTATTTAGCACCCTCTCTGTCCTGCTTGAACTGACACGGTTTATGTATTAGCACCTCGTCGTCAAGGTCGTGCAGCCTTTGGTTGTATTCTTTTCTTCCCCCCCCCCCCCCCACCCACCCACCCGCGTGTCTCTTTTTTGTCCGCCGTTTTGTTTTTGTTTTCTATTGGCGATGTTGGTGCTGATGATGATCACGACTGTTATCGTGGTCACGATGGTCGGACGATGAGTATTGCGATAACAGGTGATGAGAGGTGATGCTAGAGAGAGATCGAAAAGCGGGAAGAACAGTGCGGTTCTTGACGACAGCAGCGACGACAGTGAACAACAACAACAACAACAACAGCAATGATAATAATAAGGGTGACGCCAACGCTGATGACGATGAGGGTGATGACATAAGATGACGAAGTGAGATTGGAAACCGCGGAGGTCGATGTGACTGTAAATGCTGACAGATATGACAACGACAACAGGGCGGTAACATCAAACAGTAGTGATGATAGTGATGATGTTGATCGATGGTGGTGGTGGTGGTGTTGATCACTATGATGGTGATGGTGGTGGTGGTGATGATGATGACGACGATGATGAGGGTGACGATGACGAGGGTGGTGATGCTGACGATGATGGTAGTGGTGATGATGAGGATGGTGGTGATGATGATGATGGTGGTGGTTGTGATGATGATGATGATGATGGTGGTGATGATGATTGTGGCGGTGATGGTGAGGATGGCGGTAATGATGATGATGATGATGTTGAAGGCGATGATGACGACGGTGATTATGATGCTGATGATGACAACGACGACTTGCAGGTGGTGATGAAGCTGGGATGGAAGCCGAAGTACCAGGCCTTTGAGGTGCTGCCGCTGGTGTTGTCAGCCGCCGGACAGGACCCGGAGATGTTCGAGATCCCGCCGGAGCTAATCCTGGAGGTCAACCTCAAACACCCCAAGTGAGCAGCGCCGTCAGCCCCATTGGGATCTGCAGTCATGGCACAGTTCTTAGGGCGCCCCTTCTGCTCTAAGCCCTGGGATCTGCAGTCCTGGCACAGTACTTAAGGGGCCCCTTCTGCTTTCAGCTCTGGGATCTACAGTCATGGCACAGTACTTAGGGAGTCCCTTTTGCTCTAAGCCCTGGAATCTGCAGTAATAGCACAGTACTTAGTGCGACACTTCTACTCTAAGCCCTGGGATCTGCAGTCATGGCACAGTACTTAGGGCGACACTTCTACTCTAAGCACTGGGATCTGCAGTCATGGCACAGTACTTAGGGGGCCCCTTCTGCTTTCAGCTCTGGGATCTGCTGTCATGGCACAGTACTTAGGGCACCCTTTTTGCTCTAAGCCCTGGGATCTGCAGTCATGGCACAGTACTTAGGGGGCCCCTTCTGCTCTAAGCCCTGGGATCTGCAGTCATGGCACAGTTCTTAGGGCACCCCTTCTGGTCTAAGCCCTGGGATCTGCAGTCATGGCACAGTTCTTAGGGCACCCCTTCTGGTCTAAGCCCTGGGATCTGCAGTCATGGCACAGTTCTTAGGGCACCCCTTCTGGTCTAAGCCCTGGGATCTGCAGTCATGGCACAGTTCTTAGGGCACCCCTTCTGGTCTAAGCCCTGGGATCTGCAGTCATGGCACAGTTCTTAGGGCACCCCTTCTGGTCTAAGCCCTGGGATCTGCAGTCATGGCACAGTTCTTAGGGCACCCCTTCTGGTCTAAGCCCTGGGATCTGCAGTCATGGCACAGTTCTTAGGGCACCCCTTCTGGTCTAAGCCCTGGGCGCTTACAGAGGCCTGCAGATGCTCGTGCTCTTCGCTGTCAGAACATGCATACGTACACTCATGCACGCACACATACATACAAATACACAGACAGACAGACAGACAGACAGACAGACAGACAGACAGACAGACAGACAGACAGACAGACAGACAGACAGACAGACAGACCAGACGCACGACAGCACGCACACGCACAACACACACACACACACACACACACACAACACACACACACACACACACAACACACACACACACACACACATACACACACACACACACACACACACACACAACACACACACACACACACACACACACACACACACATACACACACACACACACACATACACACACACACACACACACACACACACACCACACACACACACACACACGCATGCATGCACTTACGGACGCATGCATGCACTTACGGACGCATGGACGCACGCACGCATTCGCGCGCGCACACACACACACACACACACACACACACACACACACACACACACACACACACACACACACACACACACACACACACACATCTACAAAAACATACATACTAGTGATGGGTTTTGTGGAGAAAAGAGTCAAAAGAAAAGGGTAAATCAACAGTTTTCAGTTTTGACTTATTAGAGCAAAGCGAACAGACCTGCCTGGGAGTGACAAGTGACAAAAACTAAAACAAAGTGGATCCAAACATACAAACGGTAATAAACGTTAATTTTAGTGAGACAATTCAGACTCGCAAATTTTCGGTGTAAATCCCTTTTTTCAAATCAACAAAACGACCGTTAAACGATGATAAATGAAAATTGTTCACTTATCCGGTTACGCTTTGGTGTGTGGTGGAATGCCTGGAATGCCTAGAAGATTATTGGCATGACAGACTAGTTTCAGTTGTGTGTTTTTCAAGATTTGAAACAAAATTGACTGCTGGTGTTCTGAAAATCTTTTCATTTATCATCATTTATCTGTCTGTTGCTTCAAAAAAGAGGTTTTA
>JABMCL010000363.1:272500-285000 GCA_018857735.1 Alviniconcha marisindica
CACCCCACCCCACTCTCTCTGATCATCCTGCCAGCTAATTTCTAACCAAACACGCGCCGCCATCTCGCGGTGTCCATCCGCTTGGCCAAAGCCCGGCTAACAAACTCCCTACCCCCGGGGCAGCCCCCGGGGTCCGCGATGAATACCAACGAGTCAATCCAGCTCGCTCATCATACTTCAAGAGATGGAGCTATCAAAACTCGGGCCTCGGAATCAGCGCGTGTTTTCGGAGCTGAAGCGCGTGAGAACGAGGCCCCTGACCGTCTTGCTTACCGAACTTGACTTAGCGGGACTGGAGGGTGCTCTCCCCTCGCCGTTCCCGCGCCCCGAGTTTTCTTTATTGTCCGGCTGTAATGTTTCGCCTCGTGTTTTCCACGCCATTTGTAAGGTATCTGCGTTGCGGCTTCGGACGACTGTGGATCAGCTGGGGTTATAACGCTGTGATGAATCGGGTGCGGACAAGCTGAAATCAAACGGGAAGGAACCTCACACAGCCTCACGAAGTGGCTCATTTTCAGCGATGGCAGTTGTATCCATTTGTCGTTCCACCAGCCCCCCCCCCAGCCCCCCCAGCCCTCAAGCCACCAACCAATAGAGATATGAGGGGCTGGCGAGCTTGACGATTCTGCAACCGGGCTTTTGCCAGTTATCAGATGTCATGTTGGTTAGCTTTTATATTTTATATTTTTATTGATGGATTAAAGAGAGAAGATCTAGCAGTCAAAGAGAAAGGAATTGCAGGAAAAGAGCAACGCGCGCGCGCGAGAGAGTGCACACACACACACACGGACACGCACACGCTCGCACGCACGCACACTGCACACACGCACACACACACACACACACACACACACACACACACACACACACACACACACACACACACACACACACACACACAACGTGTGGCTCTCTCTCTCTATGTGTCTGACTGCTTGTCTGCCTGTCTGTCTCACTCCTATGGTCGGTGCCCGTCACACTAAACCATGTGTCAGTCTCTCTTTCTCTTCCTCTCTCTTTTGCTAACTCGCTCACATAAAGACTGGTCCAAATAGATCTAATGGATCTCAACCAGAATGGACACTTGTCTATTTTTCAGCTCTCTCTCTCTCTCTCTCTCTCTCTCTCTCTCTCTCTCTCTCTCTCTCTCTCTCTCTCTGTCTTTTCTCTCTGTACCTTTCTCTCTCTGTCTCTGTCTCTCTGTATCTCTCCTTCTGTCTGTCTGTCTGTCTGCCTCTCTCTGTATCTCTCTGTGTGTCTCTGTCTGTCTGTCTCTGTATTTCTCTCTATCTTTCTGTCTCACTGTCTCTGTCTCTCTCTGTATCTCTCTCTTTCTGTATCTCTGTGTGTGTCTCTATCTCTGTCTGTCTGTCTGACAGTCTGTCTGTCTGTCTCTCTTTCTGTATCTTTCTCTCGGTGTATCTGTCTCTGTTTCTCTGTATCTCTCTCTTTGTCTCTGTCTCTGTTTCGCTCTCTGTATCTCTCTCTTTGTCTCTGTCTCTGTTTCGCTCTCTGTATCTCGCTCTGTCTCTGTCTCTCTGTGTGTCTCTCTCTGTGTGTCTCTTTCCCTCCTCCTCCTTCCCCCCACTCTCTCCCTTCCTCCCCACTCTCCCTCCCTCTCGCTGCATCTCTCCCTCCCTCCCTCTCCTCTCCTCCTTCCGCCATCGTTCTGACCGCGATCATTTTCAGCTTTGCCGCTTGCAATAAAGTGCCGTGACATGAGAGCCATTACGGTCTGATTGCACACAAACAACGCCGTTGTGGCCCAGGCCAACTGCTTTGCCCTCATTCTTCAACGATTTGTCGTTTTTGATGCCGTCGCTTTATATGAATAAACCTCTGGTGCGCCTCTGGTCGAGTGTATGTGCCTTGCCTTTACACGCATTCTGTCTGCGGGAGAGTTACTGTTGGCGACTTTGGTCTTTGTCGTTGTGTTTGTGTGACGCCTTTCGAGAACTAATTAACTCCCTCGCGTGTTGAGTTTATAGGAATATTTAGTCCACTTCCATCCCCATCTGATCCGCTTGTTTTCCAGTAAACCCAGCAGAACGTAGTTCAGAAGTAGACCGCACCTTATCAGCCAACGCCGAACGACTAGCTTGGTCAGTGTTATCAATTTCTGATTCATTGCCGCTGTTGGGCTAATGTCAACTCCACTTTGTGATAAATCCCCTCAATGACGCCAAAAGCCCCAGCGGAGCGAAATCAGTTCTTTTCCGTCACAGGGGAGAAGAGACAAACAAACAAACAAACAAAAAAAGTCCCGAATAAAACAGAGTCCCGGTTTCCTCGTTTAGAGCACGAAGCAGAGTCACTGTGCCGTATTAGTTCTGGTATCCATGGCTGGGATTTGTGAGTGAAGAGGCAGGCAGGCGGCTAATTATAAAACCCCACAAATATGCTGTAGGCGTCGTTAGGGTGGATTACCATATCAACCGGCGATTCAATCATGCGCCCGAACGGGCTGTAAATCATGTGACACACCTACCCGTCGCCAGATGGAGTGTGAATTACGGCGGGTTTTTCATTGGCTCTTGTTGCTGCGGTCCTGCCATCTGGCGGTGGGGTATAAAATTGGGGCATGCCCCCCCCCCCCCCTTTCTCAAAAGTGGTTGCTGTGGTGTGTGTGTGTGTGTGTGTGTGTGTGTGTGTGTGTGTGTGTGTGTGTGTGTGTGTGTGTGTGTGTGGTGTGTGTTTGTGTGTGTGTGTGTGTGTGTGTGTGTGTGTGTGTGTGTGTGTGTGGTGTGTTGTGTGTGTGTGTGTGTGTGTGTGTGTGTGTGTGTTGTGGTGTGTGTGTGGTATGTGTGTGTGTGTGTGGTGTGTGTGTGTGTGTGTGTGTGTGTGTGTGTGTGTTGTGTGTGTTGTGTTTGGGAGGGGCGTGGGGTACAAAGATGAGGAGAGAGAGAGAGAGGAGGAGAGAGAGAGAGAGAGAGAGAGAGAGAGAGAGAGAGAGAGAGAGAGAGAGAGCTTTTTCTTTTCTCAACGGCGAAGATATTAGTACAAAGGCCGACTCACATATCTGCCGTTTCTACAATACAACCAATAATCAAGACATTCGTAGTGAAATAGTATGATAAAGGGGCATAAACGAATAGAACATCGGTGATAATAATAGTGGAGAGAGAGAGAGAGGAGGGGAGAGGGGAAAAAAGAAGAGAGGGAGGAGAGGGGGTAGAGATGAGAGAGAGAGAAGAAAGAGGGAGAGAGAGAGAGAGAGAGAGACAGACAGACAGACAGACAGACAGACAGACAGACAGACAGAAGACAGACAGAAAGAGAGAGAAGAGACAGACGAAGAGAGAGAGGAGAGAGAAGAGAAGAAGGAGAAGAGAGAGAGAGAGAGAGAGAGAGAGAGAGAGAGAGAGAGAGAGACAGACAGACAGACAGACAGACAGACAGACAGACAGACAGACAGACAGACAGACAGACAGACAGACAGACAGACAGACAGACAGACAAACAGAGAGGATGCTAGTCGAAAAGACACCTGAAACTGTAGACAAACAGTACTGCACGAGGACGTTCTGTATCTGGACCATAGCACCAAGGTTTCACAGGAAAACCAGCATTTCAACAACCAACAGGGCATTGGTCTCGCCGTAAACTAGACATATTGGTCAGTTGTCCGCTGGCTTCAGTTCTGGCACCGAGCAATTTGAACTGATGTGAAAGATGGAATAAATTGGCCTGTCAGTCCAGTAATGAGTATTTAGATTAGGGCTGTAAATCCGAAGGCTGTGTGAGTTCCCGTACAAAAGGCTTGTTTGCGTTTTTATCAAATGTTCTTTATTCCTTTTGTGATCATGAGGTGGATTTTTTTTTTCTCTCCCCAGCCTTGGAACTGTAAATTACGTGGAACTAATAAAACTCTTGAAGCCTGAAGATTTTATTGAGGCATTTGCCTCGTGGGAGACAGCTGTTGCAGTTGTTGTTGTTTTTCCGATTATTACTATTGTTGTTTACGACTAACGGCAGTTTTGCCACATTAAGGTGTGAGGGTTTGAGTGAGTGAGTGTGTGTGTGTGTGTGTGTGTGTGTGTGTGTGTGTGTGTGTGTGTGTGTGTGTGTGTGTGTGTGTGTGTGTGTGTGTGTGTGTGTGTGTGTGTGTGTGTGTGTGTGTGTGAGAGTGTGTGTGTATGTGTGTGTGTGTGTGTGTGTGTGTGTGTGGGTGAGAGAGAGAGAGAGAGAGAGAGAGAGAGAGAGAGAGAGAGAGAGAGAGAGAGAGAGAGAGAGAGAGACAGAGACAGAGACAGAGACACAGACAGACAGACAGACAGACAGAGTATTCGTCTGACACTAGAGTTTCCGTCAGAATCTGGTGGATGCGCTTAAACAGAGTGAGTGGCCGTGATCAGTTTGACAAACTAGCAACTATCATCATCCTTATTGTGTACCGCGGCACATCACTGTTGGCCAAACAGGGAGCACAGCAAATAAAATCCGCGTTCTCCATTGTGGATATCGCTCTGCATTGAACGTGCGGCTACCGCTGTCATTCGACTGTTGGTCGGCCATGGACTTGGGCTCAGGATCCGAATACGTGCTGAATGCTGCGTCACTGCGGACTTTGGGACGCCGTCAGACTGAGCCTTTCAGCGATCCTCATCCGACTTCCAAGATTCCCGTCGGTTTCTGCCGGGGACTGGACTCTCTGAAGTCGCTTTTTGTTTTGTTTTGCCAAGGACAGGATTTCTGGCGTCACTGTTGCCAAGGATCGGACTGTCTGGCGTCACCTCTTTTGTCAAAAATTGGACTTTTTTGACGTTACTTTTTTTGCCAAGGATTGTACTAGCTGATTTGGTTTTTGCAGGGGACTAGGCTTTTTGAGGTCGCTATTTTGCCAAGGACGGGAATTTCTGACGTCGCTTTTTTTTTTTGGGGGGGGGGGGGGGGGGGGGGGGGGGGCAAGGATTGTACTATCTGACATTGTTTTTTTGCTGGGAACTGGACTTTCTGACGTCGGTTTTTTGTGCCAAGGACGACCCTTTGAGACTGACCTCGGTTTCTGGGGCCAGTGATTCACCGAGGCCCCGTTCAGTCAAGGACTGGACCACAGACTCTCTTACAGACCTGTTGACTTTGCTTTTGCCGGGGGCTGCGTGGACTGTCAGACTTGACTCTCGTTCACTTGGGTCTCACCATGGACTCTCTTACAGACCTGTTGACTTTGCTTTTGCCGGGGGCTGCATGGACTATCAGACTTGACTCTCGTTCACTTGGGTCTCACCATGGACTCTCTTACAGACCTGTTGACTTTGCTTTTGCCACGGGCTGCGTGGACTATCAGACCTGACTCTCGTTCACTTGGGTCTCACCATGGACTCTCTTACAGACCTGTTGACTTTGCTTTTGCCGGGGGCTGCATGGACTATCAGACCTGACTCTCGTTCACTTGGGTCTCACCATGGACTCTCTTACAGACCTGTTGACTTTGCTTTTGCCGGGGGCTGCATGGACTATCAGCCCTTGACTCTCGTTCACTTGGGTCTCACCATGGACTCTCTTACAGACCTGTTGACTTTGCTTTTGCCGGGGGCTGCATGGACTATCAGACTTGACTCTCGTTCACTTGGGTCTCACCATGGACTCTCTTACAGACCTGTTGACTTTGCTTTTGCCGGGGGCTGCATGGACTATCAGACTTGACTCTCGTTCACTTGGGTTTCACCATGGGATCGTACTAACAGTTAAAGCAGTCAGACGTGATTCATTCAACTTGGTTTGACCATCGGATCGTGCTGACAATTAAAGCAGTCAGTCTTGACTCTCATTCAACTTGGACTGACCACGAGATCGTACTAACAGTTAAAGCAGTCAGACTTGACTCTCATTCACCTGGGTCTGACCACGAGATCGTGCTGACAGTTAAAGCAGTCTGATTTAACTGATTCATTTAAAATTTACTTCACGATGGTACTGCAAAGCGGACTGACTTGATTCTGTTTGACGTCAGTTTTACTATGAGAACATACCGAACATACCGAACATACCGACAGAGCAGTAGGAATTGACTTTGATTCGCGTTAATTTATCTATGAGATGAGCAGTCGGACTTGATTCTGATTTAAGTCAGTTTTACTTGGAGATTGTACAGACACAGTCTAGATTTCCTGTCGTACGATTCTTGTCAGTGCACAGAAAAAGCCAAGTTACTGTAGCTGAAAGCTATCCTCACATGGAATACAACAAATATTTTGCTTGAGACTGTATGTTGTATGTTCTGGCTAGAGGCAATAAGATGTCAGTAACGGCAATAGTAACAGGCTCTAAATCGGCCCGGATCATACTGATAAAGCAGTCAGCCTGGATTCCCCGTCACAATGCCTATTTTGCCCAAACTTATTAACTTGTTTTTAGCTATATTTGTCGTTTGTTTAAACACTTTTTATGTATATATCTTACATTGAATTGCCATGGGTTTAATTGGAGTTTTGTTTCTTTAACATGCTACACTGATGGTGTGTTTCAAAGCAAAGTTCCCTTTAAAGGACAGCGAACACACAAGGGAGTTAATCAGCTACACTGATGGTGTGTTTCAAAGCAAAGTTCCTTTAAAGGACAACAAACACACAAGGGAGTTACTCAGCGCTCGAAATAGTTAACACAAGTACAACAACGAATATCAGGACAATAAAGTATTATCTTATCTTGTCCTATTACGACATACACTGAGACGTAGACCGTGCCTGTCTGGGACCTCAGGAACACGTCATAAGCTTCCTGATAAAGTCGGCGCCGATGCAGCAGCTACCGACAGTGACTGTACGCCCTTCGAGATGTTCGACCTTTGGACCGATCCTGACAAATGCGACAAGCACCTCCTGCAAAACACGCAGCGGTACGAGCGGAAGACATTAGGGACTGATGACAGGCACACCTCGTCGTTGGCGTTGTATCAGCTGTCCACGTTCTTAGGGACTGAGCCGTCGCTGACTCCGACATTCAAGTCTGACGAATTTGTTTTTGAAACGGTGCTTTGGTGCTTGGAGCGCTGGTGCCTCGATGCGGCTTCACTGTGATTTACGACAGTTCACCGAGTGGTGATTCGGTTGTTGTTGGTGTTTCGGTGCACGTCATGCTTGGGGGGGGGGGGGGGGGGGGGGGGGGGGGGGGGGGGGGGCAGTGACACTTCTGCAAGATTTATCGTTCGCTTGTTCCGTAGACCTGCTTAACTTGCGGTCCTACTCAGAGTAGAGACTGAGCTCCTTCGAGGTTTGTGTGTTGTGTGTGTTGTGTTGTGTTGTGGTGTGTGTGTGTGTGTGTGTGTGTGTGTGTGGTGTGTTTTGTGTGTGTGTGTGTGTGTGTGTGTGTGTGTGTGTTTTGGGATGTGTGTGTTTGTGTGTGTGTGTGTGTGTGTGTGTGTGTGTGTGTGTGTTGTGTGTGTGTGTAGGTGTGTGTGTGTGTGTGTAAGGCCGTGTGTGTGTGTGTGGTGTGGTGGGTGTGGTGTGTGTGTGTGTGTGTGTGTGTGTGTGTGTGTGTTGTGTGTGGTTGTGTAATGTGCCGGTGTGTGTGTGTGTGTGTGTGTGTGTGTGTGTGTGTGTGTGTGTGTGTGTGTGTTGGGGTGTGTGTGTGTGTGTTGTGTGTCTGGGGCGGGGAGGGTGGCAGGGGCAGAGGGAAGAAAGAGACTGAAGCCTGTCGTCAGTCTGCGTACAAAAGCCTGTCTGCTACATACACCAGGCGGACATCTTTGCAAGGGTACGCCAATTTGCGTGCGTCTACACTCCCAGAGAGGCTAAACATATGTGCCTCTGATGTCAGCTTCTATCAAGTGATTCATCACTCAGTCAAATCGACCCATAGAACTCAACCGATGCAGACGTTGTAAAAATCAATGCAGTGTGGCCTGCAGGTTTGCCAACCTCCGTTAAATACCTTGACGCCCTGGATAAAGGGCAGCAACTGGAGCACCGGAAGTGCAAACATGCTTCGCTCCCCTTGAAGTGCTCAACGCCACGAGGGCGGCCATTAACTTCCGGAGGTGCGTGGGGAGCAAAACGTTGAAAGTGGTGTTGACCCGAACTAACAAAATCAAGCTAGTTTTATGGTTTGGTTTCCGAGTTCCAGTTTGTAGCTGTGGACAGAGAACCACGGCAAAGTCCTCGCTGTTCTTGACCTAATTTTACGTTTTAAAAAAAAATCAAGAAAAAAAAAAATCGGGGGGGGGGGGGGGGGGGGGGTTAGAGAGGAGAGCGTACACTTTTCAGGGCAATGTAACAATTTCTTACATCGTCATCTTTGAAAGAAGGTGTAACTGACTGACAATATTGTACATTAAAGTTTAAAAAACAACAACAACAAAACAAAACAAGAATGACTGTCAGCGTTCTAAAACCAGATCATTTTGAACCTTTTATGTATTAAGGTTTAAATTTGAGGATGTACCTCTGGTGGAGTTTGCGTACCCTGTATTTGCTCGCACGCCAGGTGACAGTTATCGTAGGAGATTCGCGTTCATGTGACGTTTTTGGAGCAGTAATTAACTCCTTTGTTGGCTGATTCATCACATTCCAGCCTGCACGTGTCTCCTCCAGCCATTTCATCCATTCGTCTTGCTTGATGGATGGCTCATTTCTTCCATTCGTCTTGCTTGATGGATGGCTCATTTCATCCATTCGTCTTGCTTGATGGATGGCTCATTTAATCCATTCGTCTTGCTTGATGGATGGCTCATTTCATCCATTCGTCTTGCTTGATGGATGGCTCATTTCTTCCATTCGTCTTGCTTGATGGATGGCTCATTTCATCCATTCGTCTTGCTTGATGGATGGCTCATTTAATCCATTCGTCTTGCTTGATGGATGGCTCATTTCATCCATTCGTCTTGCTTGATGGATGGCTCATTTCATCCATTCGTCTTGCTTGATGGATGGCTCATTTCTTCCATTCGTCTTGCTTGATGGATGGCTCATTTCATCCATTCGTCTTGCTTGATGGCTGGCTGATTTCATCCATTCGTCTTGCTTGATGGATGGCTCATTTCATCCATTCGTCTTGCTTGATGGCTGGCTGATTTCATCCATTCATCTTGCTTGATGGCTGGCTCATTTCATCCATTCGTCTTGCTTGATGGATGGCTCATTTCATCCATTCGTCTTGCTTGATGGATGGCTCATTTAATCCATTCGTCTTGCTTGATGGATGGCTCATTTCATCCATTCGTCTTGCTTGATGGATGGCTCATTTCTTCCATTCGTCTTGCTTGATGGCTGGCTCATTTTGTCCATTCGTCTTGCTTGATGGCTGGCTCATTTCATCCATTCGTCTTGTTTGATGGATGGCTCATTTCATCCATTCGTCTTGCTTGATGGCTGGCTGATTTCATCCATTCATCTTGCTTGATGGATGGCTCATTTCATCCATTCGTCTTGCTTGATGGATGGCTCATTTCATCCATTCGTCTTGCTTGATGGCTGGCTGATTTCATCCATTCGTCTTGCTTGATGGATGGCTCATTTCATCCATTCGTCTTGCTTGATGGATGGCTCGTTTCATCCATTCGTCTTACTTGATGGATGGCTCATTTCATCCATTCGTCTTGCTTGATGGATGGCTCATTTCATCCATTCGTCTTGCTTGCTTGATGGCTCAGTTAAAAAAAAAAAAAAATTGCCACGTCTTTCGTTTGAGTGAATGGCCATGGATTGAATTATTGACTCGCAAAATTATATGTTGATGAGTGTTGCTGTCGCGCACTTGAAAGTGGATAAGGATGGTGATAATGTATATCTGTTTGTAGAAAAATGTGTGTATGCTGTATGCGTGCATGTATGTGTGTGGTTAGGTGTGTAAACAAGAGGGGGGGGGGGGGGGGAGTGTAGAATAAAAGTCTATGTAACTGAAAGGTCTTTGTATGATAATTAGAACTGTGCATGCGTGAGTATGTATAATTATGTGTGTGTGTGTGTGTGTGTGTGTGTGTGTGTGTGTGTGTGTGTGAACACTACGTGTCATTTTAAACTCAAACTGTGCATATTTTGTGATGTTCTGAAACCTGTGTGGATCGACGCAGGAATGTGCTGTTTGGAGCAACGTCCCTCGTAAAGCCAGACTCTATACTGCAATGTTAATTCAGAAAATAAACTTGGCTGATATGTATGTGTGCGTGTATGCATGTTACAGAAAGTGGCGGTCAGCATGGGGCTGGACGTGAGAAAGAGCTCCTCCCTGTGGAAGGATCGCGCCCTGGTGGAGGTCAACATCGCTGTTCTGCATAGTTATCAGGTCCGTCCGTCTGTCGGTCTATGTGTCTGTCGGCCTGTCTGTCGGTCTGTGTGTCTGTCGGTCTGTCTGTCGGTCTGTGTGTCTGTCGGTCTGTCTGTCGGTCTGTCTGTCTGTCGGTCTGTGTGTCTGTCGCGTGGTTCATCGCCACCTACAACAGCTCACTGACTAGACGTTTCTGCTTTCGCGGCTGTGTGTGTGTGTGTGTGTGTGTGTGTGTGTGTGTGTGTGTGTGCGTGCGTGCGTGCGTGCGTGCGTGCGTGCGTGCGTGCGTGCGTGCGTGCGTGCGTACGTGTTAGTGTGTGAGTGTGTGAGTGTGTGTGTGGGGGGTGGGGGGGTGGGGGTGGGGGGGTGAGTGTGTGTGTGTGCGTGCATGCGTGTTAGTGTGTTAGTGTGTGTTTGTGTGTGTGTGTGTGTTGTGTGTGTGTGTGTGTGTGTGTGTGTGTATGTGTGTGTGTGTGTGCGTGTGTGTTAGTGTGTGTGTGTGTGTGTGTGTGTGTGTGTGTGTGTGTGTGTGTGTGTGTGTTCATACCTCGCTTTTCAACAATATTCTCACACTCAAGGGGATCATTTCCCCGCGCATCTTGGGGTCACTCACTTACACACTGACCGAATGATATGCACGCACGCACGCGCGCGCACACACACACACACACACACACACACACACACACACACACACACACACACATTCTTTTGCTTATTGATTTAAACTCGCGTAACATCCACCCATCCAATCATCCTCCCAGCCACTCACACTCGTTGATAGATCCATCCACTCACACTCAGGTATGCATGTATCCAATCATCCATCCATCAATCATCCATCCATCTCCCATCCACTCACACACTCGCTCATCCATCCATCCACACATCCGCTCACACACTCGCTTACACTCCATTCACCAATCCGCTCACACACTCGCTCATACATCCATCCACTCATCCACTCACACACTCGCTTATAAATCTACCCACCCATCCACCCACACACTCGGTCATCCATCCATCCACCCATCCACTTACACACTCGCTCATACATCCACCCGCCGATCCACTCACTCGCGCACACATCCATCCACCCATACCACTTACACTTTCGCTCCTACATACATCCACCCATCCACTCACATATTCGCACAAACATCCATCAGCCCATCCACACACACACTCACTCATACATACATCCACCACCCACTGACTGACTGACTGGTTGACTGACTGCCCCATCCCCACCCACCGCCCACCCCCATACCCCATACCCCACACCCCACCCACCCACCCCCTGTGTGCACGGTTACGGTTCGCTGCGTGCAGGCGGCCGGCGTGACGATCACGGACCACCACGCTGCCGCCGACTCCTTCATGAAGCACCTGGAGAACGAACAGAGGCTGCGTGGCGGCTGTCCGGCCGACTGGGTGTGGATCGTTCCACCCATGAGCGGCTCCATCACCCCGGTCTTCCACCAGGAGATGCTGCTCTACAAACTCAAACCCTCCTACGAGTACCAGGTCAGTGGGGCGAGCGGGAAAGCGGGTGGGGGGGGGGGGGGGGGGGGGATGTGGGGGGAGTGTGAGAGAGAGAGAGAGAGGAGAGGGGAGGAGAGAGGAGAGAGAGGGGAGAGAGCGGGGGGGGAGGGGGAGTGTGTGTGTGTGTTTGTGTGTGTGTGGGGTGTGGGAGAGTGGGAGTTTATGTTTCTGCTCTCGCCCTGTGCGTACATAAGATAAGCTAAATAGAGTCTGAACATGTAGAGTATGTTCTCCCTTTACTGTTTATCATTAGTGCGAGAGAGAGAGGAGAGAGAGAGAGAGAGAGAGAGAGAGAGAGAGAGAGAGAGAGAGAGAGAATGATTTGGTGTGTGTGTTGTGGTGTGTGTGTGTGTGTGTGTGTGTGTGTGTGTGTGGTGTGTTGCGTGCGTGCGTGCGTGCGTATGTGTGCGCCTGTATGTATGAGCGTCTCTCTCTCTCTCCCCATATTATTTGTTTTACAATTGCTAAAGGCGAATATTTTCTCCGCTCCCATTATCGAAATGAAATGTATGATTATGCGAATGGATGCTGATGTTTTCTACGGTATATAAAGTGAATTGTTTAAATGTTACGACCAAATCCTCCTCGTTACGTTGCAGGAGGAAGCCTGGAAGACCCACGTGTTTAAGAAAGACAGGGACAAGCCCAAGTCTCAGGAACGCGCCAAGAGAAAGTTTGGCTTCAGAGAGCTGGCCCGGTGAGTGCTCACGGAACTGCTAGCTGTGTCTGAGGGTGATTTTTTTATTTTTTTA
>JABMCL010000363.1:292500-295000 GCA_018857735.1 Alviniconcha marisindica
CTTTAACTTGAATATTTCGTCACACAAGGAGGCCAACCAAGACGAAAACCCCACCATGGAGACGGGGGCTGTAGGGAATTCCAGGTAGCCTTTCGCTCACCGCCCAGGTTTCCCTGGCTTCATTGGTTGACCTTAATCTGACTTTTCATTACACAGACAATAGAAAAGACAACCTGCTCATAGAAACTCGGCCGGTTGTTGTAGGCATCGCTCTCCGTCCACGTTTGCGTGGCTTTATTGGTTATCTTTTGACGTGACTTTTCGTAATGCACAGAGGCCAATCAAACCAACCTCACCATAGACACCGGGGCTGTTGCAAAGGACAGGTAATCTTTCGCTTTCCGCTCAGGTTTACGTGACCTCGTTGTTATCTTTAACTTTAATTCTCATCATAAGCGCAGCAAGGAGGCCTGCGACGACGACGACGTCACCATGTAGGGAAGCTCTGGAAACCGTCAGGTAACCAAATGTCGCTTTGCACTCAGCTTCTAGTCACTTCGTTGGTTATCTTTAACGGGAATTTTCGTCATGCGGACGACAAGGGCAATAGCAAGGTGCTTTCGAAACTTTTCTTTAAAGTACTGATGTCTGTGGCCTTTAGTTGTCGGAATAATTTTAACATGTTTAGATGCAGAGGGAGAATATTTGTTGAATGCAGTGGTTGTGAATGAAGGTAGGTGAGTAAACTGTATTATGTCAATGATAATTGTAGAAGTATTATTATGTGTCATACTAGACACATGTTTTTCTGCTTCATTAATTGACACTAAAGATGTACTAATTTTTCAGAAGGTGAAAGTTTTGCTTGATCAACAGACGTGTATAGGTATATTCGGACAAGTATAATTTGGTTCTGCATGATGGACTGTTGTGACAAGCACATTTTTTTATGCGCCGTACATGAATTTTTATTCATTTTGTCATTCATGATATGCCTTTCAAAGAATCGCTTGTGAAGTTACACAATGTCTGTTTAATTTTGGTCATTTGGTGAGGGTATTTGATTCCACAGCATTGAAATATGTTATGTGTTGACTGGCTTCTTCGTTTTTGATTTTTAAGTTTCTTGTTCTTTTTTAGTCTTTTTTACTGATGAAGCATGCATTTCTTTTGGGAGACATAAAGAAGTTTTCTTCTTTTTCCCATGCATTTAAAGAGGAAGGAAGTTTTCTTCTTTTTTCCCATGCATTTAAAGAGTAACAACAACATTTATAACCAGCGCGAAATTAAAGTTGTCGTTTGATCCCATACATTAAAGAACAAGCAAAATTTGAATTCAAATGGTATCTTAATAATTCAACCTAAACATAACACGTACACGCACGCAAATACTTACAAGCCATGTCTCTCAGTCTACATAGTCTAATGCTAATACCTTGCAAATCCAAGCTGACCCGGATGATGTTATGTCTAACAGGCCAAAACATTAAACAAGTGAAAGCAAAACATGAAAGTAGTATACTTATCCGGTTTCCGTTTTGTGTGTGGTGGAATGCATGCAATGTCTGGCAGAATGCTTCTTCCAGACTGTGCAGACATTGAGCAGCATACTAAACCGAAACCAGGTATTCATTCTCTTTTTTTTTCACTCCTGATATGCCTTCAGAATCATTTGTGAAATTACATCGTATACAATGTGTGTTTGATTTTGATCGTTTGGTGAGGGTATTCATTTATCATCGTTTTTCTGTCGGTTTTGATCCTCTGAAAAACGGGGCTTACCCCGAACATGTTTTGTATTGCCCCATGGCTTAGAATTTTCAACAAATTAAGGCCTTTCCTTGCCTTAGATAAAAAATAAAAATAAATTATCAAACAGCTTTTTCAGTTGAGATTTGTAGCAAGGAGTTTCACCTCAGATTATGTAGTAAGTCTTGACCATCTGATTTAAACTGAGGTAACTCCTTTGGTCCCGAACCATTATTAAAAAGAATCATATTGATCTTTTCAGGCGAAAATTCTAAGCCACTGACTTTCATAAATGCACTTAGTTTATCATTCTATCTTTAATGTTTTTTTCTCACTTGGTTCACAAAACGACATGAAGTTCTTTTTTCACTGACACTTTTCTCACTAAATTGCTGTATCTCCCGCGTATTGAACTATTTTAATAGCATGTGATTAGATTTTGATAGATCATGGATCATAATATTGAATAAAATCAGTGTAATTATAGATCCTTTGGGGATACCCATGTCTAAACGTTTAGGCAACGAAAATGAAATTCGAACTTTCGTGACTATTTTTCGCCCCGATAAAAGGTATTTGATATATTCATAGACAATACAATACAACTACAACACAAAAGAACTTTATTATTCATAATAAACGCATAAAATGAAAATCTTCATTCTGGGTCACTCGAATTCCACAATAAACAGAACAAGTAGACAGTTCAACACAACAAGGAGTAAGTAAGTAAACTGGTGTTTTACGCCCAGTCAACCAATGCGGTTATATCACGGCGAACACGACAAGGATAGGAGTATACAAATAAATT
>JABMCL010000363.1:300000-302500 GCA_018857735.1 Alviniconcha marisindica
TAGTGTCTAGGTTATAGTCCTCTACAGGGTTAGCAGTGTCTAGGTATCAATAACAATATACTATAGTCCCTACAGGGTTAGCAGTTCTAGGTTATAGTCCCACAGGGTTAGCAGTGCTAGGTAGTGTCTGGTTGTAGTCCTCTACAGGGTAGCAGTGTCAGGATCATATTCTCTACAGGGTAAGCTGTCTAGGAGTTCTAGTATACCACATGCACATACACTCTTAGACATACACCCCGTTTCTCTCAATCTGCACACACTAATACTTAGTAACAGCAAACCCAAAATTACCTGGAATAATGCTTTCTCTGTGTCAAACCAAAACGTAAAAGCTCTTAAATAAAAATCATCGGGTTCACACATCCCCAACCCTCCGTTAGAAAGTTATCATCCTCAACAGACGTCTTGACGCATGCGCACAATTTTCATTAAAAACTGACAGAACCGAGGGTAAAAACGAGGCTTTATAACGGTTTGTATTTGTTCTCGGAAGTAAAAATCTTCCACGCCTGTTGCTACGTCTGCTATCAAAGTAGTGTCTCATTGTAGTGTCTAGGTTATAGTCCCCTACATGGTTAGTAGTACCTAGGCCATAGTCCCCTACAGGGTTAGCAGTGCCTAGGTTAGAGTTCTCTACAGAATGAATGGGGCCTATGTTCAAGTCCCCTACATGTTGAGTAGTGCCTATGTTACAGTCCCCTACAGGGTTAGTAGTACCTAGTTTATAATCCTCTACAGGGTTTGTAGTGCCTAGGTTATAGTCCTCTACAGGGTTTGTAGTGCCTAGGTTATAGTCCTCTACAGGGTGTGTAGTGTCTAGGTTATAGTCGTCTACAGGATTTGTAGTGCCTAGGTTATAGTCGTCTACAGGGTTTGTAGTGCCTAGGTTATAGTCGTCTACAGGGTTTGTAGTGCCTAGGTTATAGTCGTCTACAGGGTTTGTAGTGCCTAGGTTATAGTCGTCTACAGGGTTTGTAGTGCCTAGGTTATAGTCGTCTACAGGGTTTGTAGTGCCTAGGTCATAGTGCCTTACAGGGTTAGTAGTGCCTAGGTCATAGTGCCTTACAGGGTTAGTAGTGCCTAGGTCATAGTGCCTTACAGGGTTAGTAGTGCCTAGGTCATAGTGCCTTACAGGGTTAGTAGTGCCTAGGTCATAGTGCCTTACAGGGTTAGTAGTGCCTAGTTGCAGTCCCCTACAGGGTTAGTAGTGTTTAGATCACAGTCCCCTACAGGGTGAGTAGTGTCTAGATCACAGTCCGCTACAGGGTTAGTAGTGTCTAGATCACAGTCCGCTACAGGGTTAGTAGTGTGTAGATTACAGTCCCCTACAACTGCAGAGCAAAGGCATCACAGCTGCAGAGCAAGGACTCCGGGTTAATAGTGCCTAGGTTACAGTCTCCCACAACTGCTGAGGAAAGGCTACGGGTAATGATTTATGAGGTTTCAACATATACATTTTTGTTGATCTTGTAAAGCGCGATGTGCTCACCCGTGTCGGTGAGATACGGCGTTACAGAAATGACCATTATTATTAGTAGTACATTATTGTCATTATGGTTTACATGTTCACTGCAGCCGTCAGACGATCCTGGCCAAGCTGAACACGCAGGACTCCTCTGAGCTGCAGTACGCTCCGGGCGACCACCTGGGGATCATTCCGGCCAACCCGCTAGACCTGGTGGACGCCATCCTCTCCCGTCTGCACAACGCCCCGCTGCCCGACCAGGTCATCAGGACCGAGTTCATGCAGGAGACCTCCACACCTCTGGGTGAGAGACACAGGCCTGACGACAGTGGGTTGGAAAGGATGGGCAGGCGGGGGGGGGGGGGGGGGGGGGGGGGGGGGGCGAGAGGGGTGGGGGGGTGGTGGTTAGCGATGTTGCGATCTGTTGTTTTTACATGATAGATATGTTTCGCAGGATAACCTCAAACCTCTAGGTGAATAACAGAAGGCTGAAGACGGTAGGGTGGGAATTAAACGATGAGCGGGGGGATTGGGGGAGGGGGGGGGGGGGGGGGGGGAGTTCAGATCTGTGTTCTTATATGACAAATACTCTGCAGGTTAATTCAAAACCTTGAATGAATGACAAATCCCTGGGCGTTGCCTCCACAGTTATTGAAACAGCAACAACAACGAAAGGGGAAACAAGTCGACATCACTGACGAGTCATTTTGATGGTGACAACGTTGCAGTCTGCAAGGATCATGGTCCTGCTTAAACCTCTTCGTAGACAGCGTGGAGTAATACATTTCAGGAGAGTGGGTAATTTTAATCTCCGATACTGTTACGCAGGAAACGATGGTTTTATTGCAGGCTGTGCTTACCAGAATTGCCTCTGTCCTTCATCAGCGTACACAGGCTTGTCTGCAACCTGAACCACTTTTGGTGTGTGGTCGTTTTCGTGATGCAGTCTGTCCTGCTCCTTTGGTATTTCCGTATAATTTTGCCTGTATTTTATCAAATCTTTTGTTGCTGTTGTTTGCAGGGTCGACCAAGACC
>JABMCL010000363.1:307500-342500 GCA_018857735.1 Alviniconcha marisindica
AGAAGGTTCTCACCGACTACTTTGTCGCCCTGTCCAGAGAGCCCGGGCAACCCAAGGTAATGTAACCGCGCGTGTGTGTTGCGGGGGAAGGGGGGGGGGGGGGGGGGGGCGGGGGGGGGGGGGGGGGGCGTACGCGCGCGTGTGCATATAGGTCGTGTGTGTGTGTGTGCGTGCAGGCTATAAGTGTGTGTGTCTGTGTGTATTCATGGTGTCTGAGCGTGTGTGTGCATGCGCGCGCATGTGTGGTGGTCGTGGTAGTAGTGGGTGTGGGTGCGTGCGTGCGTGTGCGGGTGAACGTGCATGCGTGTGCGCGTGCGTCTCTACGCACGTGCTTGCGTCCGTCAATACAGTATCAGAAGTATATTGACCCTTTGGTCCGCCGTTAGTCCTGAGGTAATCCTATGCGTTTGACGGAACGGTAATGTCCAGGAACTGGGCTAGTTCTGTTTGCTCCACAGGGGACTGGGGTTTAATACGCTGGCCAGTAAAAGCAACTCGGACGTGCTAATGATACGTAATTAAACTGTGTTCCAGGTGTACGTGCAAGACATTCTGTTCAACAACGCCGCCAACACCTACGAGGCTGTAGTGAAACGCGGCGGTCACTTCTACGTGTGCGGTGACGTGTCCATGGCGAATGACGTCACGAAGACCCTGCAGCAGATACTGGCCCTCTACGGCGGCATGCAGCCGGAAGAGGCAAAGAACTTCGTTCTCAAACTGAAGGTACAGTGTACAGGCTACTGTTCTCTTTTTTTCTCTGTGGTTCTCAAACTGAAGGTACAGTGTACAGGCTACTGTTGTCTTTTTTCTCTGTGTTGAACACATCGTTCTGAGACTGAAGGTGCAGTGTACAGGCTACTGTTGTCTTTTTTCTCTGTGTTGAACACATCGTTCTGAGACTGAAGGTGCAGTGTACAGGCTACTGTTGTCTTTTTTCTCTGTGTTGAACACATCGTTCTGAGACTGAAGGTGCAGTGTACAGGCTACTGTTGTCTTTTTTCTCTGTGTTGAACACATCGTTCTGAGACTGAAGGTGCAGTGTACAGGCTACTGCGTTCTTTCTGTCTCAGTGCTCAGCACAGAAACGGTGAAAAAGAACGCTCGTTTTAATGCTAATAATTATGACAAAACAAAACATGCACATTTTCGGGGTAAGCCCCTTTATGAAGCTACTTAAACAGCGAAAAATAAATATAGGATAATTATCTACTTTTGGTTGAACTGCTTGTGTTGTTTTGGTGTCCAGTGTTTGGCAGAAGTGTTTGATTCTTCCAAATACTGGAAATCAAAACAACATAAAACAGCTGTTTAAGTGTCGTTTTGTTCTTTGAAAAAGGGGCTTACCCCGAAAATTCGCATGCTGTGTTTTGTCATAACGAATTTGCAATACAAAACGTTTGCAAATATTCGGGGTGGGACTGTCATGCCAACAACAAACACTCCAGGCATTCCGCACACCGCCACCGGATTAAGTATGTTTTCATTCATACCGCTTAACTGTCGTTTTGAAAAAGGGGCTTAACCCGAACATTTGCACACGTTTTGTATTGTCCATTAGAATTAACGTTCTTTTTAAACGTTTGTGTGTTTGAATATTCTTTTAGCACGCTAACAGTACCTCGTTTCAGAATTGTGCACGTGTTGAACAGTTAGGAGAAGGTAGGTGGTATGTGCCGCCTTTTGCCGTAATTATGGCTCTGGCAAGCCTGTTTGCCGTTATGCATCGATTTGATTTGTAGAAGGAAAATTTTCCATTCTTTTCTAAACAATGGTAAATCAGATGGAAAGGTCGGACGAACCGACTCTTTGCCAGAAAATATGTGGAAGTGTGTGGCTGGTATTGATGTATAGCTTGATTTGTCAATTTTACCGAGATATTTTCAATACAGTTATGCAGGTGTGTGTTATTGCTGAAAGGTGTGATATTTGAGACGAGATTTTAAAACAGTTGAAGTAGAAGAATATCTGATGATGTGGGGGTTAGTTCCACATAAAAGTGCTTTAAAAAGAGAGATTCGATGACGTGTCCTGACATGACCGTCACGACTGACTAAACATAATGTGCAACTAATCCAACAAACCAATGGGTCTGCTTAAACAGACTGCACGAAACAAGGCGTTGAACGAATCACCTGATCACGCTGAAGTCTGCCTTTGTCTGAAACAGGACGCCAACCGGTTCCACGAGGACATTTTCGGCGTGAACGTGCAGAAGAACACGGAGGCTGTAGACAAGGCGAGGGATGAGAGTCAGAGGGCGTGGAAATTCATCGACACACCCAGCAAACCCGCCTCCAAGGAGGTGGCCACACCCATGCCCTTGCCGGTCAGCAGTTGTTGTTTTTCTTCTTGTTTTTGTTTTGTTTTGTTTGTTTGAGAGAGAGGTCTTACTTAAACGGTGTCCAAGAAAATGCACATCGGGTCTTCCACTTTGTTGACTAGCTTTAGGACAAAGCTATTCAACAAAACGGAAGACTCGATGCCCTCAATCCAAGAAAACGAAGAAAAGTAGAGAAGTATCTACAAATCGTGTACCTCTATTTGGGTGGTATCATGACATATTGTGCTGAATGTTGCCTGGAAAAAATCGATCTATTTGGGTTGGGCGGGGGGAGAGGGGTGGGGTGTGGGGGTGGCGGATGTATGTAGTAGGTCTATGCACACATGAATTCAAGAATGAACCGATTGACGCGACCCCCATTTCCCCGTCTTTGGGAATCATATTCCTCTCTCCGCCTCGTAGATGTAATTAAACATTTATCAGACATGTTTGCACGCGCGTGCGCATACAAACTGTATACCAACATATGCAAAAACACACAGACCCACACGCAGGCACATACGGTCGACATGTTCTTCACACACACACACACACTCTCTCTCTCTCTCTCTGTGTCCCACACACATTATTTTGTGTATTCCTTTTTCTTAAGTGGAGAGGCGGGAAAAAACCCAAAAACATGTGCGAGTCGGTGCGTCAAATAAAATTTAAAAAAGGTACATTTGGGACTACATTTAGGTGAAGCATTATCTGAATTCTGCTGACAGTGAATTTAAGCATTTCATTTGTTCCTGTTGAGAACAGTTTTCGCTAGCGAGCGTTACTGAAAGTGTTGTCATTGTTGTTTCTGACTTTAGGAACAGCCGGTGGCCTAAGCCGGAGCACAGCAGACCTGTAAGGCAACGTTGATCACGTGTAACCCTCATTTGTCTTTCCTGAACAACTAATTGACTGTCCTTGGTTCTTTCAGTTACTTCTGTTTGACACTCAGTTTCGATTTGTTTCTCTGTCCTGCATGAGTCGGCGTTTAGTATACATCTCCTTCTGAGAGACTAGATCTTACATCGTCATTTTGTACGGGTTTCTGTTATTATACAGCGTGTGATTTTCTCCGCTTTTCGTTTGGAGAATTAGACGTGCATTTATTTCAGTTTTGTTTTCCCATCAGTGTGTGTCATGTATATAAACTTTTTATTTATTATAGTTTATTGTACTTCTTGTGTTTTAGAATAAACTCTTCTGTTTCATTTGTCTGTACTTATTTCCTTCTGTGCATTTTAGTTACGTTCACAGAGTTCATACTATTTACTTGCACTTCTGAGTAGAACAAGAATTGTCAGCGCTTGATATGAAATGTGGATTTATTATTTTCGTTTTATTTTAGGCGGCCGTGATTTACTTTATTGTTTTTATTACGAAATAAGAACGAGGATGTAGTTTTTAGTTTGAAATCTGTTTCTCTCGTATATATTTTCTGTATGTACACGTACTAATGTTTAGGAACTCTGTCGTGCCTAACCATTTAGTAATTATGCTTTCTTGAGAAGGCTTAGTCGGAAATACTACCTAATGTGTGTGCGTGCGTGTATGTATATTTGCGTGCGTATGCAAGTACACAGGTAGTAGGTGTGTGTATGTTTGAGTGCGTGCGTATGTCAGTATCCAGTATGTGTACGTTTGTGTGCGTGCGTTGTGTCAGTCTGTAGATGAGTGTAGAAATGAAACTTTCGGATGCCTAGGGTACTAGTTTGCGCAGCAAGATGCAACCGTAATTTGACATTTGCGTAGATTCCTATCCTTACAATAACAATTTGATTTTTTTACGAAAGTGCTAATGTAAATTTCAAACCTAGTTGGTTTAGACCTAGTTAAGAGAGCATATAGTCGTTTGCTGTATTGAATCAAGATTAACTGTCGAGCACAATTTTTTTTATATATATAGTAATCCCTCAGTCATTTATACCACCATCGATATTTAGGTCATTAAAAATCGTACGCACTGTAATGGATTTTTTTTAAATGCCCGTTATTATACAAAATGAACTTAGCTAACTATGCTTGTGAGCGTTTACTATAAGTTTGGCTTCTTTAGTGCTCATCCATATTTACATGAACGTGAATAAACTTTGCTTAATTAAATCCAAACACATAAAAGGTTAAAAACAACGCCATTTATTGGGACAAAACACAACATGCGAATTTTCGGGGTAATCCCCATTATTTGTTGTGTTTTGTCCTAATAAATAGCGTTATTTTCAGCCTTTTGTGTATTTGGATTTTGTTTGAGAACGTTAGCAGTCATTCTAGTTTCAGATTTTTATTTTTTGTTTAATTAAACCATTTTATTTTTGCTTAATGAAACGAAACGAAAGTCTCCTGACAGATAGCTGACACCTTCGGTGTTTGTGCAGGACAAACGGATGGCGGTGGGGAAACCGCGAGTGCCAATGAAGAACATCTTCATGAAGCAGAGGGTAGCGCCTGAAAACCCGCCCTCCGTTTCGTCCACGTCCTCCTCACCTTCCTCGCCCATGTCCAAGTAGGTCAGGGAAGCCTCGCCCTTGTACATCAGCGAGGCCTCGCCCTTGTCCTTGTAGGTCAGCGAGGCCTCGCCCTTGTCCTTGTAGGTCAGCGAGACCTCGCCCTTGTTCAAGTAGGTCAGCCAGGACAGGAGGGTCTGGAGCACGTGGGGTCCTGGTCAGCATCGGCACTGCCCGCTTTTCAAGCCGTTTGGTTCCAAACCCGTCTTCGGCAGAAGGGACAGCTGATACATGATACAACAAGTGATTTGACATTGACAGTGACGTGTGTTTTTGTTTCTTGCATAACTGGCTGGCCGGTTGAATGAAACTATGAAGCCGACAATTCCATAGGTAGGTGTGTGTGTGCGTGTGTGTGTGTGTGTGCGTGCTTGAGTGCGTGCGTGTCGAGCGGAAAAGTATTCTTCGTAGCTGCAGTGAAGTCCGCCATGTTTTTGTTAACACTGTTCGCATTCTGCTGAATATCGTCTCGTCGCTCTTGGGCTGATGATTATTTTGGTCAGGCGTCTTCTGAAGTTTCTGGAACACCGGAAGACGCGTAAACTTCAACATTTGGGGCGTAGTCATCCGCCATTGTTTAATTCTGTTCAGCGTACTGCTTTCTGTTTTACAATCGGAGTTAGCGGCATGTCCACTGAAGTATGTCGGCTTTGCGGAGTCCTCCAAATCACTTTGGGGAGAATGGAAATAATTTGTTTTGGTACTCCTATTTCGTTTTTGCTTTTGTGATGACCTTGCCTTTGAGAAGACGTGTTCAAAAGCGTACGCAGGATTTTCAGTGGGTTTCCTGTATTGTTTGTAATACTGGGTAATGAAGGAGAGTGTGTTCAGAAAAGGGAATTTATTCAGTAGGGCTTCGTGTATATTTATATTTTGTTTCTCGCCGCGGTGAAGATAACATGTTCAGAGCTGGAAAGGATTCATTGGAGGTTTTATGTCCCGTTTCTTAATCTGAGAGAGGAAGGAGGTGTGGAGTACTAGGTGACTTTTTTGCCCTCATCATTTTAGTATGCAAAACGATGCATTGACTGAAATACACTGAGGGTGTATGAACATGTTAGTAAATGTGCGTGCATAAGACGAGGGGAAATAATATGAGTACTGATACATGTGTATGTTTTTGCGACTGCAAATAAGTTTTTTGTTTAGTTTCTTGAGGTCTGTTGTTTTGGTGTAGCTTGCTGACAAATGTAGTTAGTTTGTTAATTGTAAGGACAGCTTAATCATTTATGTGAAGACTTTAATCAAAAAGAAGACGAGGCTCTGAAACGGACTCGAGTTTGCCCGAAATGCTATTACATAATTTCGGTTAGATGATTCGATTTCCCAATGATTTTACCGAGTGGCAAAATACATGCGTTTCTACTTGTCCAAATATCACTAATCGACATTGGTCCGTCTACACGTATTATTTCATTGTTTGGGATAGCGTCAGTCAAAACTGCCATTTTGTTTTGCTTACGAAATGCTGTTGCGAAACTATTCTTTTTCTGTAGAGTGACCACAGGCATCAGTTTGACTTTTTTGTAACTAAGAAGGGGTGGGGGGCGGAGTGTCTGCCTGAAAAAGAGCCGTTTTTTTCTCCTTCTTTCAGCAGTCCCTTAACACAAAGATGTCATGGGGGCTCCTTTTATTCCTGACTTTTTCTGGGGAGGAATGGATCCTGGGCAGGAAAAGAATTAAGCGGGCCATGTACGCCCTTGCAAAAAACATGAGACGATTGCAATTTCTTGGCTCAACTTGAATGAAGAGACACTACGATCAAACAGAAAAGCTGCTCAAAAATCTTTCACGTTTAGTCTACTTCCGTTTCGTCTGTAAAATACAATAAATATACTCTATTACGTACAACGGGAACTCCCAGTATCGAGGTAAAGTGCAAAATTCAAATTCTGCAATAACGAGTCATTCCGACAATAAACACAATTCCATAAGACTGTAGCTGCTGCAGTCTCACTCGGTTGACGAAACACTGTAACTCTGGTCTACTTGAACTGACCACTAGCATCTCCAATTGTAATTGTTAAACAGCAATATGCCGCGTGTCCAGTTGCTTTTAATACTGGAGTTGAACCGATTTTTTTTTTAAATTGATTTTTTAACTCATTCGTACACGCGTCTCAGTAGTATTAAATACATGTTAGCATGTGGGTGGGGTTTTGGTCATTGTCTGCTTCTGGCTGGGATGTGGGTCATTGCTTCTGTGTAATTTGTCAATGTAAATTTGTGGTTACTTATGTGACCGTGCGTGCACGGTCACTTCATGTTTAGTTTACTTTTTGTTTCCTACCGATTTTCGATTTGCCATGTTCTGTGGACTTTGATACTTTCGTTTTCTCTTGCACATGATTATTGTACTGCACGCGCAGGCGAGCGCGTGTAGCCGAGTTGGTGTACACGTGTTAATTTCCCTCCTAGGCTTTTTATCAAATTTGGTATGCATACGAGTGACTATATAGTGGCTGTATATTGGCTAGTTATTTATATATCAGTGCCACCAAGCTGGCATTTTTTGCACATTATTTTCGACCATGGACATCAAGAGGACAGAGGTTTTACTTGAGAATCTGGGCGCGAAGACGTTTTGCTTCGAGTCGAATGTAATCTCGTAATGCTTATCATTCATCTTACTTCTGCTTTTCAGGATACTCTTACTGCATTATTGGCTGCTTTTTTCTTTTCTGGATACGTTTCGTGTTCGATTTTATGAATAATTATTGCCACTTTACGTCAATTAAATACGTCTTTTAAATTTAAAAGTTATCTAATTGTAGTCTGCATGGCTCTTTCTGAGAAAACTGTGAATGTGTAAAGATAAGAACATACGTTCTGTTTTTCCCTCTGCTTTCTGCATTCTACCTATAACGTACATTGGGAATATCACCTGGGGAAACTTGCTTCTGTCTGTTCCACCTAATGTATGTGGCATTATCAGCTTGTGGAAGTGCACATCGTCGGCAGATTTTTTAAATTTTTTGTTTTGTTTTTGCTCCGTATATTGTGTGAGAGAATATCAGCTGGTGTATACACAGCACTCGAACTTTCTTTTGTGTTCCACATAATATCCGTCGGGGAATGTACTGTTAACAGAATCGTTGGGGAATGTCTACTGCTAACAGAATCGTTGGGGAATGTCTACTGTTAACAGAATCGTGACTGACAACACCGGAACCTTCGTTTTTGTGTTCTGCTTATTGTGGGGTGGGGCAGCGAGGGTACCCGCTGGTTGGTGTTTACAATACACTGAACACAGACACGCAGTTCTGGTGTGTGGCTATTGGGCGGGGGTTGGGGGAGATTGACTATTGGCTGGTTGTATGCACAACACGGAAATGTGGGGTTCCGATTCCCGCTCATAATTACGGAGTAATTCTATGCCGGTGCATGCGCATTATTACTGTCGGTGTATGCATCACACCGATTTTTTTTCCCTTCACTTTGGTCCGATTGGCTTCGTTCAGTAAAACGAGTTATCATCAGATATGAATCATTTTAATGTTTGCTCATGCTTTTTACATAGCTTTAGCGGTAGAATGTACAGATTTGGTACAGGTCGTTTGGTTTGGTTAATTTTACTGATACATACGTTTCCACTGGTATTGCTTGGAGTAGTGTAGGCCTACTGGTACGGCCCAAGGGTTAAGGTATTGTTCAGCGCTGTGTGTTTATTAACCAACACACAAGGAAGTTAATTAGCGGTCGAAATACGAAACACAAGTACAACAACAAAGACCTAAAGACTGCACGAGCACTCCGGGTCTTGTTCCGTATCTTTACAATATAGCTTACTTGGAATGCTGCATGTCTGCCTCTTCAAGGCTGTTCTCAGTTTATAGCAGAATTGGTTCACTGTAATCAGTGGTCGAGTAAAGCGCGCCATTTAAATATGGGAGCATCACTAAAAAGATTTAAAAAAAAAAAAAAAAAAAAAAAAAAAAAAAAAAGCCTACGAAAACTGTACGGGTTCAACACCCTCAGCACCTCCAGACTAAGAAAAGCAATCCGCTATTGACTTTCGCGTCTGTTGTTCCACTTGCATAAAGCCGAGTTGTCTCAAACCGGCTCTCAAATGGTACCATGTCCATTTATGCTTCGTTTATTCAAGAATTATTTCTGAACTGTGTCGTTTAGCATTTGTTTGTATGTTCGAAATGGAAATGTTTGTTTACACAGGAGATCTGACGGATTTTGTTTGCAGTGATGAACTGCAGTAAAAAAAACAACTGCTGACTGGACAAAAAAATCGTTTGTCGCCGTATATCAGCTCGTTCGTTTCCATTGGATCTCATCGTTTGCTTGGATGTTCGTGGCTACAAAATAAAAGAATCTTTGTTGCACTTTCTATGAATATCGTTTCTATTCTTCGACTTCATTCGTTTGTGAAACGTCCTTTATAGATGTAAAACTACTTAAATTAAAAAATAAAAATAGATGTTTAAAGGCTTGCCTTTCTGTGATGAGAATGTCCCATGATGGAAAGGCTGCATGCCAGTTATTGTAACGGTGATCACCGTGGCAATAATGGTCATGATAGCAGTAAACGCATTGGCTGTATATTGATTTGCACTTGTAGCAACGTTTTTTGTCACATTTGGCATTTTTTCGTCTTTTGTGTGTATGCTTCGGTGCAAGTATATGCTGTGATGGTTCTGGTTGTATCTCCTTGCAGGACATGGTGTCCGGTTCTGTACATGTTCTCGCTGTTTTGGGCTGTACAAAATAAAATCTGGTAATGTGTATCTGCACGGTTTGTACAGTTTTCTTTGTGTATCGTTAAAATCATGCTCCTACATTCATTTTTAATATCTGGGCTGTGTCAATGCATAACTTCCTCTGTGTTTGAAACAGAGCTGCTTGTCATTCTGTTTTCTGTCGACCCCTGCCGGCCGCACTCTTTAAGATAAGGGCGGGCGGTTTACCAATGCACAACTTGCTGCGCTTGTAGCAGAGCTTCTCATTCTGTTTTCGCTATACCCACCTCCCCCCGAACTCGAGCACTATCAAGATGCTGAACATCAAAGTTAACGCTCAACACGACCTACATTCCCACTCCTAGCTTGGATCCCAACCATACCTAACTTGCCCCCTCCTCCCTTCTAAATATGACCTGTACACCGGAAACCTGCCCCACGACAATTCTAGGATTTCAATTTGTCACAAAAGTGAAGGGAGAGAGTGAAGTGACAGGTTTGGGGAAAACATTATGCCTTTTTTTTTTAATTTTTTTTTTAAATTCAGCTTTTCTTCCATTTTCACTTATTTTTGCATTCTGTAGATATTTTGCCAATGATGTACTACTTTTTTTCTTAAATGCTGCATTGTACATAACGCTAACGTGGGTGAACTTGATTTTGTTGGGTACAACAAAACCCAATGTGTCTTTCGCCCACTATGTATTGTGCCGCTTACTCTGTTTTTATAATGTACACAGTCGTGCTGTTCTGTTGATGTATTCCGTTTCTGTTGAATGCCCCCAAGCGATTGCATTTTTTGCTTAGCGTTGATAGTACTGGGGAAACAATGGCGAACCCAAATGACATGTATAGAATATTTCAGATAAATATTTTATGAGTCCGAAAACGCGAGTCAAAATATTTCGGTAATCCCTACATAACTGAATCTTCAATGGGCCTCGGACATTTCACGACTTTGTCGATTCGATGAATAATAAAACTGCACGACCATTGAAACGAACAGGCCTGAAGAGGACGCGTTGGACGTGCTCCTTCTGATGTATTTAGGATTCGTTGCGTTCGATAGGAAGAAGCCCAAGGAGTGTGTACATATTAAAATGTGCTGTTTGCTTTTTAGATTGATCTCCGTAATCACAGTTTATCTTCTGCCAATCCCGACCCCTGTTTTCATCGTAGGTACTGGGTTAGTTGCATTTTAACTTGCCTGCATGCTAATTTATAATTATCATTCAATATACTTCGCTCTTCTATTCTGTAGCACTTCTTTTTTGCTTCATTCATCTTCACACTGTGCATTTAACTGAATAAAATTTCTTGTGTTCAGGCAAGTATCGTGTGTGTGTGTGTGTGTGTGTGTGTGTGTGTGTGTGTGTGTGTTGCGCGCGCGCGTACAGGAACATCGTAAATAAAACAAAACCAAGTCTCCGGTCTCTTACACGCAATCCTGTAATACAAAATCGAGAAAGTTTTGGACTGTATAGGTTTATGGGTTTTCCCGTTCAATTTACTGCAAAGCGGCATTGCTTAGACCAGAAAGCCAGTTAATGGCATTGCTTAAAGTGGACAGTGGGGTTCAGATTCAAAAGTGAGAGTGTGCCCGCGGGTCGGGCACGCTTAAACACGCACACACACTTTCGTTCCCTTGAAGAAATACCTTTGCACGAAAAGCGTACATAGAAAATTACCGTTACATCTAATTCGTAAGTGTGATTACAATTTTTCTTTCTCCATCACACTTTAAACACAGGAAAACAAAATCACTGGAGTTGTGGCACAGTCTGTGACAGCACGTTACACTGACGCCTCAACGCTGGGCCCTGTACAGTAGCTTACGAGCGGTCCTTCGGCTCGTTGGCCATCTTCAACTGTCCCGTGATCAAGTGTCCCTAGACGATGTGTGTTGTCGGTGGGCGTATTCAAATCAACGGACAATTCCGAGATGTATCGTTGATAAAACCGGAGGACTATGCAAAGCTTAATTTACACAGCTTCAAATGGGCGAAGACAGAGACCTGAGATGGACGAAGACAGCAGCACGGAACAGAAAACATGGCTGGTCTAGCATCTGAGCTATAAGCGACAGAATTATCACAACTTCCACACACGTGTATTTCAAAAACAATTCAACTGAAGCGAGAATATTTCTCAAATCACCAGTACATGCGGGATTCACTTGTTAGATACTTTCATACGTATTTTGGAGCCTACTTGTATTCTGCGGGCACTCAGCGAGTTTGTCTATTCACTGCTGCAATATTAAAAACCAACAATCCATCTATCAATGCACAGCAACATTTGTTTTGGTACCTATTTATATTCCGTAGGCACTGGCCACGGTAACCGGCTTAAATCGCTTGCGACTATGAGCAAGATGATCTACTTTTTATTCCGCGGGCCATCCGGCAAACTGCGCTCGCCGAAACTCGGGAAAATAATTTGATGTTTTACGCCCAGTCCGCCGTTACGGTTATCTGAGAGCACTGCACATTTTGTCGGCAAATAATGATTGTTAAAAATATGTAACTAAGGAGAGGATTTGGAGCTGGGAAAATATCGTGGTGAACAGACCGGAAAGGTCGAAAATACCAGGAGTGTCCTGGGTCCTACATTATTTACTTTATTAATGATATGCCAGAAATTCAAAAATGCTTTATCAATATTTTACAGAAAGTATTATACAGAAAAACAATTCTGAGTACAAATATTTTATGGATGACACGTAGCTTGAGTATACAGAGGTATAAAAAGACCTGGGAGTTTTTGTTGACAAGGACCTAAATTTTCGGCAACATATATAAGAGACTGCCAAAGGAAAGAACTGCATAAGTTGCCGTAGGAAGACAGCAGAAACTTTTTTTTTTTTTTACGCCAGTCAACCAGGACGGTTGTATCAGGGCGAGCTCAAAGCCGAGACACATACACTCTGATGATATACAACAAAATATGTCATGGCGTTTTTTTTGTTTTTGCAGGATTACTTTTCACAGCTGTTCAAAGGCAAAAGGAGGCTCCTGCTACACCTTAAACGTGGGTAAAGCCAATTGTAAACCACTTCTGGTAGTGCTGCAATACGTGCAGTGGCAACCAGACAACTAGCACCGAAACAGCGGTGGATGGGGCTGCTCTGACATGTCCAGGGTATTCATGAATGGACTCAGAGCATGCCATCCCCCATTCATGGCTATGTGATAGCAGAGCCAATCCTTCCAGGAATCCTACTGGGTCCAGTAGCAGTAACTGGATTTTAAGGTCCTGTCAACCACACAGGGTCACCTCAGGACAGTCAAACTCAGGTCATAAGCAAATATACATTTCTAAACTCTTCTCACATATATATCAACCTTCTGTCAAGTCAATCTACAAAACCAATCACTTTGCAAACACAAAACATACATACACAAACATCAGACACATTTTCGAAGAGTTAGTCCCTTCAATATTACCCCGTTAAAACATCACATAAGGCTGGGACATGCTGGTATCGTTGACCATTCCGTTTAATTTATCGATACCAGGTTAAAGAAAAATATAAAAAAGGAATGGACAGACACAATATAAAAATTTAAAATATTATATAAATGCATAATGGCAAATACAAGTGCCATATGGCAGCAAACTGCACATACCACCTACCAACTATCATCTCCTAGCTGCTCAACAAGAGCCATACAAAAAAGCCTTAACCCCTAACGAAAGGTATTAAAGTTTTCTGAAGAGAAAAAAGTCAGGAGAATGGACCATAGCAGAAAAAATGACAAGACAGAAAGAGCAAGAGGCCTAGGCAGAAAAAACAAGTGAGGAGATAGGAAAGGGGAATCAAATAACAGCCCTGAGATTCCAGACAGGAGGTAGACATCAGACATCCCCGGCCTCCCTTCGGGGGTACTGGATCCAACTCTTAACGAAAAATACAGAAGAATATTCTGCGGGAAAAGCAGGAGAATGCACCATCCGCAGAAAAGGGACAAGACAGAAAGAGCAACAGGACTAGACGGATGAACAAGAGAGGAGACAGGAAAGGGGAATCAAATGACAGTCCGGAGATTCCAAACAGAAGCGTGACATCAGACACCCCAGCCTCCCCAGAGGCATTTAAATAAAAGAAACACCCCCCCCCAAAAAAATAATATAAAAAAAATAATAATCTAGAAGCAAAATAGGGACTGTCTTAAGTCAAAGTCTTTGACAATTTCAGGCTTACTAGACAAACATCACCAATTCAGCAAACACCACATAATCAAGTTTGTTGCATTCAAGACAGAGGCTTCCTCCATGAGAAAATCATGAACAGTGCGAGAAAGCAACCATCAGCAATTGGGTTTTAACGTCCCATCAACCTCATAGGGTCACCTCAGGACAAGGAAACTCTGTCATAAGCAAATACACACTTAAACACTCCTCTCTTATACAAACCCTCTCTCACAAAACCAGTCCCTACACAAACAGGACACACCCGTACATAAATGTCAAACATGAATTTTGGAAGAGTTAGTCCCTTTAATATGACCCTAGTTAAAAGAGCACACAAGGCTAGGACATGTTGGTATCATAGACCATTTCGTCTGATTGATTGATACCAGATTAAGAAGGGGGAGGGGGAGAGGGGGGCACAGAAAGAAAAAGAAACAGACGGGGAAAAAATAGCAAGTTACATATACCACCTACCAACTATTGTCTCCTAGTTGCTCAGCAAAGGCCATATGAAAAAGCCTAACTCTTAATGAAAAATGCTTGAGAATTTCTGGAAAAAGTCAGGAGAATGGACCATTAGCAGAAAAATGACCAGACAGAAAAAGCAGGAGGACTAGGCAGAAAAAACAAGAGAGGAGGCTGGAAAAGGGAATCAAATGACAGCCCTGAGATTCCAGACAGGGGGAAGAGGATGAAATCAGACACCCATGGCCTCCATTCGGGGTGAGAAAGCAAAAAAGCATGCACATTAAGAATGGAGTAAGAGTCATTAAAAAATATAAAAAAATAACATAGTTGGGCCATTTCTCATGCCAGTTATGCCTATTCTTGGATCGTTCAGAGCCGCAATCACAACCTAAACTTCCTGGCATCACTCCAGTATTACCAACGTTCTAGGCACACATCTGCTGTGGAGACGTTCTCGTACGCACTACTTCACTATGTTCCTAACCAGCCGAAGTTCTCCCACAGCGGATACAGTACGCGTACCATGCTAGCAATACACGTACTGGAACACAACCACAACATCAACAAAGATGCCAGGAAGATGAACACCATCTTCAAGTGCCAGAAGTCAAAAAGGATAAAACAATGAAAAGCATGCAAGGAGATGGCTGCTGAGGATTTCTCATGTATAAATTGTAAAAGTTAGTAAATGGATTTTAATGTCCTGTCGACTGCACAGGGTCACCTCAGGACAATCAAACCCGTTATAAGCAAAGGCACGTTTCAAAATTCTTCTCATACATAACCTCTTCCTCAGTCAATCCACAAAACCAATCCCTTCACAAACACAAAACATAACTTTTCGATGAGTTAGTCCCTCAATATTACCCCTATTAAAAAAGCAGATGCGAAAAATGGCGATACAAAGAGCAAGAGGACTAGGCTGTAAAACAAGAGAGGAGATGGGAAAAGGAAATCAAATGACAGCCCTGAGATTCCTGACAGGGGGAAGGGGGCATAAGAGATCAACGGCCTCCCTTAGGAGTAAAACCTTTTTGGAACAATTTTGATCTCTAGGTTTGGAGTAACTGGATTGTGACAAACTATTCACAATTTGAGCCGGTCTCTTTCCCGTTACAGGAGAGTACAAAGAAAGATGGAAAGAACAACAGGGTTCAGTGTGTGTGTACAAACGAAGCATGCAACTGAACTAGTATATTTTCCATTAACACAACCATCATTATCCTGAACAGGATGTTCTGAATACCGTGTACATGATGACACTGGGCCCCTTCACTCCCTAAGCATCTGCCGGATGAGCACGGGGCACTGTGCATTACACACTATGTTGTACACGGCTCAATATTTTGTTTCCTTTCGTTTTGTTCAGACATTGTGCATGGTTGCATCTTCTTTCATGACCTATGTACATCATTCGATCAAGGAATAACTACACAATCCATTTTTTTCGACATTTCCACAGCCTTCGATCGAGTGTGGCACAAGGGATTGTTAAAAAAAATAAAAGCTGTTGGTATAAGAGGCAATTTGGCATTATGGTTTCAAAACTATTTACAAAATCGCAAACAAGCCGTTGTTATAAAAGGTAAAAAGTCTGAATACAAAACAGTACCTTCTGGAGTTCCACAGGGGTCTGTGTTAGGACCCTTGTTATTTCTCATATATATAAACGACATAACCAAAAATATTGAATCTGTTATAAAACTTTTTGCGGATGACACAAGTGTGTCACTTGCATTGAAAGACCCCGACAGAAGAGCAGCAATTTTAAATTCTGACTTGGAAAAAATTAACAGCTGGGCGAAACGATGGAAAGTTAGTTTTAATGAAGAAAAAACTGAATTGTTAACATTTAAGAAAGACAACCATCCAGTTTACCCACTGTCATTTGGAAATATTGTTCTCGAAGACAAGGAATGTCACAAACACTTAGGTCTGATTTTTCAAAGTAACTGCAAATGGGAAAAACATATAAACAGTATTATTAGAAAAGCAACCCTTCTTATTTCATGTTTACGTTCCTTTAAGTACAAGTTATGCAGAAAAGCCTTGGATACTATGTACAAATCCTTTATATTGCCACAGTTTGACTACGCCGACATTGTTTGGGATAATTGTACTGGAACACTTTCAAACATGCTCGAAAACCTGCATTTGGAAGCTATAAGAATTATTTTAGGAGCTGTTAGAGGAACAAGCCACGAAAAGTTGTATAAAGAATCTGGATTTTGCACACTAAAAGAAAGACGAAAACGTCACAAGCTATTAATGTTTCACAAAATGATTAATTACCTATGCCCCGGATACCTATCGAACTTAGTACCACCTCTAGTTTCAACAACAAACCCGTATCATCGCAGACGACCACATGAAAGAGTCATTCCCGCTCACAAAACAGAACTATATGCAAATTCATTCATTCCGTCAACTACCCAACTGTGGAACACATTACCTCAAACTATACAAACAAATCCTTCAATTAGTCTGCTGAAAAAATATTTGTCAACGAATGACACTGTGGTTCCTATATATTATTATTTTGGTTCTAGAAAGGAACAAGTTAAGCATTGTAGACTTCGACTTGCTATTAGCGATTTAAATTATGACTTATTCAGACGCCACCTGTTAGAAGACCCTATATGTTCATGCGGATATACAGCAGAAACATCAGAGCATTTCTTACTACATTGTCCCCTTTATAATAGTATTAGAAATAAAACCATTAATAAACTAGATGAGAATGAAAGAAATATCAATACACTTCTGTTTGGAAACGACCAGCTACATTTAGAAACTAATAAGAAAATATTTGCTATAGTCCACGACTTTTTGCGCCAAACCGACCGCTTGTAAATCTGTAAAAGTCTGCCAAAATTTGTTTATGATACAAGCGAAGAAGTACACGTTTTAATCCTCTCCCTCTCTCTCTCAGATCAATAATTATGACAACATTACTAGACCATTCGGTTAGTTATTTGCTTTTTTAACCCCCACCCCCTCCTCCCGTTTTGTTGTTATTGTTTTGCTTTTTGTTTTGTTTGCTTGTTTGTTTTTTGTTGTCATTTTGGTCTTTGTTGGTTTTGTTACCTCTGACGTTTTGACAACAATTTGCCATCTTGCCATCGTAAATGTCTGTGTGATTATCATTTTATCTATAGGTAACACTCAAATAAGCATATTGCTTTTGTGTTTCCTGTACTTATTTGTTGAGCTTATGATTACGATGAATGAATAAAATTTTGTTTAAACCATCATGTAGAGATTTATAACAACAAAAACAAATATAAAAACAATTATGCAGTGTATGAATCTGAACAAATACGGGTTTACTGTCTTCCAGATGGCTTTTCTGAATTTGACTGGCGACTAGACCAAGGCGGTCTTTCTGCAGCTTGCAGAAATTATGCCATTACACATGCTACCATCTGCAAGTGTACATTTCGTGCAAGTGAAAAAATGAATGTGCTATCGAAGGGATGCTGATACACGTGACGTCTCATCAAAAAGCAAACTTGCAATGATATCTGCATTAAGCTGCATGAGAGAGACATATGTGGTGTACAGAACTATGGACATCAGTCTGAAACTATGGACATCAGTCTGAAACTACCACTGGACTCTTGCCGGTGGAGGTAAGATTCTCAAACAGCAAGTTTCGTGGTTTAGGCATATCGGGGTTTGTCTTGGTAACACGGCACTTTAGAGCCTAACGATTGTTGGTAATTTTAACATCCTTTCAACGGCACAGGGTCACCGCTGGACAATCAAACTCTGTCATAAAAAAATTGCATATTTCAAATCTTTTCTAAAGTGAATCCACAATACCAACTCCTACACAAACATAAAAGAAGACATGCATACACAACAATCAAACACATTTTCGAAGAGTTAGTCCCTTCAATATTACCCCCGTGTAAAAAGAGTATATGAGGCTAGGGCATGCTGGTATCGTCGACCATTCAGTCCAATCTATCAGTACCAGATTAAAGAAAATATAACATAGGAATGGACAGATTTAAAAAAAAAGGATATTAGGATATTTATTAGCCAGTGACATTTAAATGTACACAGAAATTTGTCTTGGCGACGTTCCATTCATACAGCGCATTAACAACAGACAAAACATTACAATTTGTCATGTATAAAAGTTATAAAGTTAAATTCAACAATGTAACAATCTCATTCATATACAAGTTACATAAATGCATTATTATGATTATTGTTATTAAGTCTGGTTGTAAAAAGGAAAGTGGTTCAGAAGCTGTAGACTTGACACACGGAATTGGAACCCTCACTTTGACCTCAGCATTGAAGACAGCTTCTGACTTGTGATGATCCGCTTAACCATGCCAAATTCGGTTGAAAAAAGAAAAAAAATCTGACACACACACAGAGTTACAAGGTGATTCCAATATACCTCCCCATTGCAACTTCATTACACTTTATAGGTAAAACGTATCATGGGGGGGGCGGACACTGACCAAAACAATTTTGCAATTTTTCATAGGAGCAAGCAAAACAAAACAAATCTAAATCAGTCTGGAATAATTTTTGATCAAATTCCCTCATTTGAACTTTTGTTTCTTACCACATATTTGACTTTCCATCTGAGCTTTACTTGTCTGACCAAGAAATAGACTTGCATCTTTGTATACCATTTTGCTTTGCCTGGAAAAACTCGAGATTTTATTGAATGTAGCTTTGTGTTACACTTTTGTTTACTGGGCTTCAGTACCTGTGTGCAGTTAATGGCTGTGAGCACTGCTGACACGGCTCTGTCCAGCAGGGACTGCTTCAGCCGACAAACCCATTGTCAGTGGGATATGGTCTTCACAAAGTGCAGGGATTGCTTCAGCCCAGAACAGCCGACAACCCACTGTCGGTGGGATATGGTCTTCACAAAGTTCAGTGTGACACTTACTAGCTCTTCAAATCACCCATCCTCACCTCTGAGCCCAGAATTATCTCCCTTGCAGCAAAAGCTGAAGAATACAATAACACTATAATTCAAATGTCTTCAACCACTTTTCCCTGCAGATAATCATCTCCCACAACTGCGACAACAGTTATCTCCTTCTCCATTTCCAGTGTCATCCAGCAGTCACCAGCTTTTTGTATCATCCCTTGCATGAGGTGAGTCAGTGGTCACCGTGCCCCACTAGGCCAATGCTTGCCAAGTCCTACCTATGACAGCTGACAAGAGCTGAATACAAGCCGTGCTCCACTGTAACCAGACAAACCTTGCCTTTGCCTAACTTTTCCAGCGACTTTCATTCTCTCTCTATGACTAAGATCAATATGGAATAAGATTTCTGCCTTCCCATGTGCAACTCTAAAACACCAATACTCTGGTGTTACTAAAGCTAATGTCCAGGCACAGGAGTGGTTCAACACTACAGTTCCCAGCATGACCCACTGAAACTAGCATGGGGAGAGTAAGACAGACTCCTCACTAAAACTAATATGGCGTATTTACATGAAACTCCACACAATACCTAGCATGGGGCATGTAAGAGACACTCCTCACTAAAACTAATGTCAGGCATGCAAGTGTGGCTCAAAATCCCCACTAAATTAGTGTGGGCATGTCAGAGAAACTGCCAATTGAAACTAGCATGGGGCGTGTAAGAGATTCCTTACTAAAACTAGTGTGACATATAATTTTATAAGAAACTGGCATGAGGCACGTATGAGAAATGTTCCACTAAAATCAGCATGGGACGTCTAAGAGAAACTTCCCAAGAAAACTAGCTTGGGCGTGTAAGACACCTGATCAAAGCCTAAATGGTACAATTCTGCCATGAAGCACTACACAACCCAACAGTTATGTGGCATACAGGATTTGGACACTAAAAACCACAAAACACAAGTTTCTTGTTTCAAAAACCAAACACAAATGCACAGACAAGGTCATGTCAGCTCTGATACGTGCCAGTCTATGCTGACCCAAAGCCAGATGAGGCGATTCGGTGGCTGCTGCGTGCCAACAGCCCCATACTTGCTGAGTTGTACCTCTGACAACTGACAAACCTGATCATGTGTGGAGTGCTGAATGAAAGCTGTGCCGCATTGTAACCAGACAGACCTTTCCTTTGTGCCTATCTTTTCCACCGACTTATTCTTTTTCAATTACTTAGGTCAATATGGGGTAAGACTTCTGCCTTCCCACATGTAAATCTAATACATCAATACTCTCACGTTCAAGTTTTTCTTCCAGGTGGGAGCCTTACAAACGTCTTCTTTTTTAAACTAATGTTCTCAACAAAAAATGTCCTACAATTCATACATACAGTGTATAATATAGGCTTGAGCTTATGTAGTCTTCAGTATGTTATCTACCTTTCATTATCCAGTATGTTCTTTCATTTTGATGTTTATATCACTTATGAAATGCACCAATGCCGCATGTTCTTGAATGCCCCTGCATGCATCTTTGTTAACAAACTTGTATTTTTTTTAAATTTTTTTAATATTTTTTTTTAGCTAGCTGAGAGTCATTCCACATGTAGACAGCTGTGAGGAAGGGATGGTACAGGGCTAGCTTTGGACAGAGGCCCTTTTCACACCGACACAGGTTTCAGTCAGTCAATCGACTGGTCCCATGACAATTTAAATAAAAAGCTCCTAAATACGCTGTAGTCCGAACTTCCTGTTGTTTGAAAGACCCACACAAACCTGCAATGGTCAAGCCATGGTTCAGTACCGACACCCTGCAACACAAACGTGTATGGCTGCATTTTCTGTCATCTAAAGTTAGTAAACACCTATCATACGTCAATTATGTTCATGTGTGTGATACTGTTTATTTTACAGCACATTTCCACAAGTAATATATTCTATTTAATAATGCTTGTGGTATTAACCTTGCCAGTATGTTGTCATGCACTATTTTAAACAGGTATTTTTGCATGCCATCAGCAGCTTTTGGAACTCGATTTACATTGTGATCACTGTATATAACGAGATCACACATTTGTACTTATTCCTCCATTCAGCTGTGGGTCCTTCTTAAAGGCTGACTGAATCATCGAACAACCCATCAGATATCCAAAGATCAGTTGTTAGTACAGAATGTTGCCACATTTTAAAAAAACTTAAAAAAACTTAAAGACCCAGCAGCCCTTTCTGTTGCTCTAGCAGAAAGTAAGAGAGAAATATATTGCCTTGCATATATATTCAAAGGTGGCAAGTTTGTGTTCAGAACATCCCATTGCTGAGGTTTGCAAGACCAACAGATTATTCCCAACTGAAACAAGGCACGTGTGCACGTTAGTAAGGTATGTAGTCTTAATGGAAATTACTGACGCAAGAAAATACAGCAGGAACAGACATATTTCCCTCATTTGTTAATCTAACACTATACTACTTCTTGGACTTTAAGATCCTGTCATACCGCATGTCACATCGAGACGAATGACAGATTACGATCATTTTACACCAGTTCAAAGCACAAGTCGCCAAATCACAAGAAAAAGGCTGGTCCACAGCTTGAGACACACCAGTCAACAGCAAATGACAGCAAGTCAAAGACGGTCAACAAGAAGCACATTTCAACAGTCACGTCACCCAACTACAGCTGGCAATAGTGTCGCATTTTTGAAGCATGAACCACAAACAAATTTCTGATTATTGTTACAGAATCTCCCATGTTTTGTTACCAATTAACATTCCACAGGCACTTAATATACACAACAAACTGTTAGCCCAAACCTGGTTAAAAATTAGGGAGATGAAATGACGGTGAATGGAATGGGAAGGTCAAAATTCAGAACAAGAAATTCCTGAAAGTGGACGACACATGTCTGGCAGCACATAGAGTTGTGTTGGTAATACATGTATATATCACATACAGAGTTGTGTCGGTAATACATGTACATATCAGCCATCCTTATATTAATGCTGACCCACAAGTACGCACCGCCATTTATGATCCCATACTGGGCGTGCCAACAGTGGTTCTCATACTATGGCATTGGCAAGCATTACAACATGCTGCACTTTTGCATGAAGGTAACAGCGTTTAAAAGTAGTAGCAGGCAGCATGCTTCAACTTACCAGAACTATATTTCTGTTGAAACAGCCTTTGCCAAAACAGTTCTGGTTGTTCCTGTCCCTGGCAGTTTTTGGCAGAACCAGCCTTCAGCCATCTGACACTCTGAATTGCTTGACACACTGTCAGCACTTGATGCACTTGCTGCCCTAAACCAAAATAAAAATCAGCAATACAACATTTTAAAATACATGTGCTTGAATATACTTCTAAGATTTTCATTTAAAGATTGAAATGTTTTAAAAATGTAGACCTACAAATTTATCAAATGCCATTAACTGTCAAGTGTCAAGTTTAAACCAAAAGCATTAAATATAGCTTTGAGTAGGTAGGTCCAGCCAAATTTTGGAAAGCAAGCAATGCAATCCATTAATATGTGATATTAAAGAGGGTCATAAGGCAAGTACACAAGCCAAATTTCAATAATTTATCTATAATATTTTTTTAGATATCACCCTTCAAATAGTCACCATTTTAGGTGTTTTATGCGCATTTTACAAAATGCCATTTTTGTATGGCTCTAGCATAAAAACTACTGGTCACACATCCACCCAACTTGTTTTACACAGTGTCTGCACTACATAGACTAAACAATTTTTTTCAGGAGTCATCCTTACTCAAATATTGGAGATGCAGAGTCCCCAAAATGGAAAAATCACTAATTTTGACATTGTCCGATCACCATCTTTGATGGTACCATGACAAGATCAAACATAACATGGGAATGGAAAGAGGTACAACCATAATTCTGGTATCAACTGATTCAGCATTAATTAGACAATACAAATTCACAAGTCTAAAGAAGTGCAAGCTAAATTTTACCTACAGAGGCAAGTTTCCATGAGAAAAAAGGGTGCAAATATCCCGCTAATCTTTGATGGTAATAGCATTAAAGCAAATCAAACTCTGGAATGGAAAGAGATACAGCCATGGTTCTGGTATTTGCAGATTCAGCATTAATCAGAGAAGGAAAATGCACAGCATAAGGAAATTTAGGCAAATTTTTGATATATGCAGACTTGTTTGAATGAGGAAATGAAGTTAAAAACTGCAGTCCAAGTGTGGCCTCGTGGTAGATGTTGGGGCCTGCCTTGCTTTCTAGGACCAATTCTCTCCTCAAGATGATGAAACTGATCATCCTTCTGAAATTTAACAAAAAATATATAAACAAACAGGTAAAAAGATTTATTTCAACATAAAAAACACCCCTAACACTTAATACTCAACCAATTAAATACACTTAATACTCCCCAAATTAAATCTCAAATTCGAAGTTTAGTTGTAAAAAACCCACTTTTTGATTTTTTGTAAAATCATGCAGTAATAATTTGGGCAAATATAAAAAATCAAAAAGGTACAAACAAAAGGAAGCAGACAAGAACAAATTTTTCCCAGGTTTTGACTACTACCCAGTCTCAGCTACTGAAACAACCCCTGAAGCAAAACCCCAACTGGAGTCGCTCTAGCCATTATTTGACAAAAAAAACAAAAAACTTCCCACCCTTAAAAAAAAAGACCTGGATTATTAAAAAAACTCAAAAGGAGTCCCATTCAATGACTTTAAAAAAATTTCCCTGCTAAAAATTGTTTTAAAATTTGCTCTGTGAGTTATTTTTTTCCCCACCCTCCCCCCCCCAAATTTGATGTGGCTCTTGGGGGTTGTGTGTGTTTTGTTTTGTGTGTGTGTGTGTGTGTGTGGGGTGAAAATTTTTTAATTTTTTTCCCTTTTCAGTCTTTCTTATTGACTTATTCTTCTGTCTTTTTCCCAATAATCTGTCTTGTAATCTTTCTTGTAAAATGTTAAAAAAACCCCCAAAAAACTTGTCATTATTACTTCTCTTTTTTTACTGTAAAAAAAAATATTAGTTCGTGACTGCATCGTCGCCAGTTATTGTCCCTGACAAGAAAAAAAAAATATTTTTTTTTAAAAATCATTCACTTGCAAAATTTTCCTTTTTAAAAAAAATTCACTGTTGCGAACATACCCATACATCAGTTTTTTGTAAAGTTCGGTTTGGGGGGAAAAGGGTTACTATTTTTCCACAGTTTGCATTTCGGGGGAAAATAATGAGGTGATAACTCTGTAATGTTGTTCAAACTACGACCAGACCAAAACAAGGTTAAAATTGCATTCAAAAAAATGAAAACAGCCAAAAAAAATTTTTGTTTTTGTTGGAAAATCCATTATCGCTAAAATAAAAACACCACGGTTTCTTTCCCAAATTTCCCCCAGGGGGCATCCGCCACTCGCGTAGTCCCCCAGAAATTTGCGATGGCCAAATCACAGACGAAAAAGAAATCTCGGGGCTCTCTCCCCTTTCCGTTCCCGGGGGAAATCCCCAAAAACTCGCTTTGGATCAAACGATCACCTTTTAAAAAAGGGGAAAAATTTGTCTTTCCAGTGATACCAAATTGAATATGGTTGCATTCAAACTTTCTTTGGGGGTAAATTTACGGGAGAAATGAACGTTTTTTTCCGACTCAATTTTTTCTGCAGTCCGGAAAAAAAATTTTAAAAAGTTTTTTTAAAAGGGCCAAAATTCTAAACCCCCGGAAATTTCCCTTTCTAAAAATGTTAAAATTCATCTTTTACGTTTTTTTTGTTAAAAATTTAACGGTTTTTTGGAAAAAAAAACAGTTTTTCCCCACCTCGCTCATTGACTTTCCGCCTCAGTTTCCACGCTCTTTTCCCGGGGCCGCTTGGGGGTTTTTTTCATTAAAACTCTTTCCCCCACAATCAAACATTCACGCACAAAAAAAATGAAAAAAAACAGGGGGTAAAAAAACGGGCCCGACAGTAGTTTTTATTGACAAACTGCACAAAAAAAGGGGGGATACGACTTGAAAAACAATATTTGCCTGGGGACCCATGTTAAACCTTAAAAAGAGGCTGGTCCTTTTCCCTACTTTAAAGGGGACATTGTTATGTTTTCAGTTCAGTTTCGCTTGCTAGCACAAAGGGGAAAATTAAAAAGGCCTTTTTAAAGACAACCAAAAATATATATATATATATATATATATATATATATAAAAAAATTTTTTTATATTTTAATATAATATAAATCACTTTTTGTTGCTAATTTTCATTTAGCATCATTTGTCATAGTTATATGAACCTGTTAGAATGATTGCGGTTATATTTGTAACCCAAAATGGCGTTTAAAATGTCGGATAACTTTCCGACCTCCTCCTACCCAAGAAACGCATTCAGCGGTCATAAGCGTGCTCAGCAGAGCTGGTGTCCCGTCCATACCGGTCTCTGTGGTCGTAAAGCCGCACTGAAGCAGCTCAAATTATGGGTAAATGCCGCTTTCAGAAATTCCAATGAAAATGGCGTCCGAATAATTTCGGAGTTTGGACACTAAACTTGACAAGAGGCCACATGATATTTTAAGCCTATTTTTGTTATTTCGAAGAAAAACGTGGACAGGGGACAACTGGGGCTATTGCCAACAGATTTAGACGCATACGCTTCAAAGTCAATATAGAACTGCTTCTGCATCCTACCTTCCCGTCATGGTGCTTTGTTTCAAGTCAAGTGGTTCAGTTCAATTTGGAACCGTCAGCAGCGCAAAGTACTGGCGAAACGGTGGACAGGAAGGATGAAGACGTGCATTCTTTCGTGAACTGCAGAACGGACGTCTGGTTGTGTCGAAACGTCTCGAACAAATGTGTGGCACACCAAAGCAGCTCACGACAGGCGGCGCTTGTGGTCCCTTTTGTTCTCGGTTCTTTTGTTCCCTAAAACTTTAAAAAAAGTTTGGCGCCTGTGGTTTCCAAGGGGAAGGCAGGCGCAGTAAACCCGTGCAACACGTGCATGTTGTGCATCTCGTGCAGCAGGGTCCAATTGAGACGTCTGCTGGCTGCATGAACACTGGATTCAAACTAGCTGTGCACATTTGTTTGTGGCCATGTGATGGTGGATGAATGCTGGTATTGCTGTGTTTATTTCGATTGTTTTAAATTCCCCCTTTTTCTTTTTGCTGTTGTTTGGTTATTTTGTGGGTGTGTTTTTGGTGTGGGGTGGGTGGGGGGGTGGGGGTGGAGGTGGTGTGTGTGTGTGTGTGTGTGTGTGGTGTATGAGTGAGTGAGTGTGGTGTGGGGTTGTGGGGTGTGGTGCCAATGTCATGTGTTTGTTGTTGTGTACCGGCCGTTTGTGTGTGCGTACCCCCTTCCTCCCCCCTTACCCTCTCCGCCCAAACAACCTGGGTTCTGTGCTTTTTTTTGCTGTTTTGTTTTGTTTTTGTTTTTGTTAACTAGACTAATTTTTTCTTTTTTCCTTTAAAAAAAAAGTTTTTAAAATCCGTGTTGCGATGTTTGTACACAGCGATGTGTTTTTTGTAAATGTATAGTGGGCTGCCCTTTTTTTCCAATTATGTTTTTTTCGTCGAAGCCCCCTCCTCCCTACCCCCCCCCCCCCCCCCCCCCCCCCCCCCCACACACCACACACAGTTATTTAAAGGCAAAAAACCCCCGCCACTGGAAGTGCCTTCTACAAAAGCTATCATTAACCAAAACTATAGCTGTCTCACCTCACTACGTTAATACGACAATCTGTAAACATCACAATCGTACAGTTCTTCAAGCATTCCGGCACATGGGCGTGGTCATGCAAGCTGTTTAAGCTGTATACCTCACCACGCCATGTTGGATCGATAACCTGGGTCTGTCAGGTCAGCGAACATGACGTAATCCATCATGGACCCTGGCAAAGGGAGCTGTGCCACATCTTTGTGGCGTTTGCCTCGGACGTCCAGGTGCTGCGAGATCACCAAGCGACACGCGGACATGAGACTTCGAGGTGAGCTGGCCTTGTCCTCCAGAAACCTCAAAGCTGGTTGCAGCCATTTGAGGTTGTCCTCCGAGTACATGTCAAACGTTTCCGGAAAGTCTGCCGTCAGCCCGAACAGCTCTTTGTAGGAGCAAGACCCCGATTCGTACAGCATGTGACCGAGAACGGGAAGGTTCTTCTCCACGCAATGTACCAGCGGGGGAAACAGAGGAAGCGTACATCCATTTCTTCCTGGACGTTTTGGCCCGCCAGGTGTCGGTGATGGAGGCTTGGTGGGTGCTGAATCCCAGTCTGATGCACTCGGCCACCAGCCTCTGCGGACAGAGCGAGTTGTGGACGGCGTACCTCAGCACCGTCTGTCCTTCCTTCGTCACGGCCAGCGGGTCCACTCCCCTGGCTACCAGGTAGTCCATCGTGTCCCACTGGCCAGCCTCGCACACAGCGTGCAGAACCGTCTCCCCCTCGGCGCTCACAGCCTTGTTCAGGTCGGGACTCCACAGCAGCGCGTGGTCGATCACCTCCGCCTGGCGTTGAAAGATAATGCTGCCAAGCGCAGTGTATCCGTAACCGCACGCCTGGTCGAGTCTGGCGCGAAACTCGATCAGCAGTTTGGCTGTGCGCCACGCCTTGTCGCTCAGCGCGTTGAGAAGTGCAGAGTCGCCATTTCGGTCCAGTCTGCGCTGGTCAGCGCCCCGACGCGCGAGGGCGTCCACTGCGTCCCAGTCCCCTGCTCTCGCCGCTCTGTTCAGTGCCGTCTCGCCAAGCGAGTCCTGGATGTCGATGTCGGCGTAGTGTCGCTGGCAGTGGTCTACGACGTCCCACTGGCGCTGCTCAATGGCTTCGACGAGAGCGATGCCCCGGTGAGTGACACCGGCCAAGTCTTTCTCCTCAACCAAACGCTTGACAACCTGCCAAACTTTGTGCCTGCAAGCCTGTCGGAATAGGCTTTCCCGTTCCTCCACGGTCAAGCTTTCAGATGTCAGGGTGTTGATGCAGTGCCAGACCACGCTGCCCTGTTCCCTCTCCATGGCTCGTCGCAGAACCTGCCTCCTGAGAGCGTCGTCCACGTCGTACTCCATCGCCCTGGCCACGAGCAGCCACTGGTTCATCTCCATCCACTCGGGTAGCGCAGCTCGGCACGAGTCAACACCCACGCCCCGTTCCAGTAACACTCTGCACACGCTCCACTGCCGGCGTCTGACCATTTCGGATAGCAGCCTGTCCCGCTGGGCCGTGGTCAGTTCTTTCTTCACCAGCTGCATCACCACGTGCCACGCATCGGCCTTCGTCGCTGCCTCGAGGGCTGTTTGCAGGTCCGCATCGTTCGGGGTCCTGGTGAGATGAAACAGCACGACACTCCACCAGGCTCGCTTCCATCGCCTTCCCGAAATAGTTGCTCAGCGCAATCCACTTGTTTTCGAGCTGCAACAGCTGCGCTGATCTTTCTCTCCGAGGAGTGTCCGGTGTGAAGTCGGCTGTTCTCCTTCGGCCTCCCCCCGGACCTTCCATCAGTTCTCTGACCTCGGCTATGTCAGCGCCTCGCTCCAACATCCGCCGGACGGTCCTGCAGTTCGCGTACTTCGCCACCTTGTAGCGCACCCTCATCAGCTCCGTCTGGGTCAAGCCGTGGTCAGCCAGCAGCATGAAGACGTTCCACTGCTTCTCGTTGAAGGCCTCTTCCAGCGCCCAGCCCCGCTGGTCATCGTAGAGCGAGAGGTCTGCCCACTGCCTGACCACGGCCCACTGTCTCCGGTCCACTGCCGCCTTGAACAACAACCGGCGAGTTTGTTCCGATGCGTTAGACAGACAGGCGCGGCTGATGACCTCCCACCTGTTCTCGCGAGCCATGATCTGCAGGGCTATGTCCTGTAGATCAGCCGGTAGAGGCACTGTAGCAAGAACATGCACAAGCGCTTGGTCTGTACCGTGTCCTCACCGGCTTGTGTGATAGCAGCCGATGAACTCTCTCCAAAACTGCAGCGCGACAGAGTAGTTTCTTCCCTGGTCTTCCGCGGAATTCACAAGTGCGGAAGTAAATTTTGTTAACTGCTTCAGCAGCCTCTTATGGGGCACAATATCGAATACATCGTCGACAGTTTTGTCCAGCGCATACAGAACTATCTCCTGCTGGACTTCACGTAGAAGGTCTCCGATACCTTCAGAGACTGGGCCGCTGTCCGCCCAAGAACTTGTGTCGGCAGTAATCAGACACACAACGTTGCTCAAGACAGATGTCAATGCCAGTTCGAACAATTCTTCAGTCCATCTAAAACGAATGGCGGAAACTGCAACATGATTTTGGATGGCGTCCTTCAAAGCCAAAGCCAGTGACCGCTCAGTCGCTGTATTTATGCGACATGTCTGCAGAATGTTCCGAAGTCCACTGCTGTTGGCTCTGGCGGGCTCGCTGGCTCCAGGACTCTTCCAATCATGCATGGCATCGACGGCAACTTTGCCTAGAAACGCCCACGCAACCAACCACTGCTCGCGTGCCAACAACTGCTGAAGCAGCGGTCCATGCTGGCCCTCAACGCAGCGCTGACCGGAGGAGTTGCTGAACTGCCTTCCGGGTGCTCGTTTGCAGGCTTCGTCGACTGCCCGTCTGTGGCTAGCGACACTGACGCCATGACAGAGGATTTTCTCCACGGCCCACCATTCCTCCCGGGCTGCAAGCGATGGCAGGGCTATGGAGTCCAGGTCTTCAGCGAGGCAATAGTATACGAGTCTCTCCAAGTCAACACCCTTGGCACGTTTGCTGATATTCTCCGTAGCAACCTTGCAAAGCCTGCGATTTAATTTGTTGCGCTTCATTAACACGAAGATGCTTTCCCAGTCCTCCGACTGGAAGGCTTCCTCAAACTGACGGTGGATGTCATCCGGTGACTCTTCATTCGTGTTGACGTCATCCTGTGACTCTTCATTCGTGCTGACGTCATCCTGTGACGCTTGACTCATGCTGACGTCATCCTGTGATTCTTCATTCGTGCTGACATCATCCTGCGATTCTTCATTCCTGCTGACGTCATGCTGTGAGTCTTCATTCGTGCTTATGTCATCCTTTGACTCTTCATTAACAGTGACGTCATCCTGTGGTTCTTGAGTCATGCAGACGTGATCATGTGATTCTTCAGTCATGCTGACGTCATGCTGTGATTCTTCCTTCGTGCTGGAAAATGTCCCTGAGCCGTGATCGACATCTGTATCTTTTAGGATTGTCTGGAACATCCTGTTTAGGAGAAAGAAATCATAGACATAAGACACATCCCGCTGGATTCGGATTACAAGACAATCACTCTCTGCTATAAATGGCTGACCGGTACTGCTCCGTCTTATCTCTGTGACTGCCTTCAACTTTACACACCCTCCCGTACTCTCCGCTCCGCTTCTGACACTCTCAGACTCCAGATTCCTTGCACCAGACTCTCCACTGTTCGTTCCCGCGCCTTTTCTGTTTTTGGTCCCCTCCGCCCCCCCCCCCCCCCCTCCCCCATCCCCCCTCCTTCGCCCTGATATAACCGTAACGGTTGACTGGGCGTAAAACACCAAGTTTCTTTCTTACTTACCCTTCCTCTCCGCATGAAACCCTCTCTGGACTCATTCAGATATAACCTAAAAACATTTCTTTAAAATGTTTTGTAGACCTAGCTGCCATGTTTTATGTTCCGTGCTGTGTGTGTGTGTATGAGTGTGTGTGTGTGTGTGTGTGTGTGTGTGTGTGTGTGTGTGTGTGTGTGTGTGTGTGTGTGTGTGTGTGTGTGTGTGTGTGTGTGTGTGAGTGTGTGTGTGTGAGGTGTGTGTGTGTGTGTGAGTGTGTGTGTGTGAGTGTGTATGTGTGTGTGTGTGCGTGTGTGTGTATGTGTGTGTGTGTGTGTGTGTGTGTGTGTGTGTGTGTGTGTGCGCGCGCGCGCGCGCGTCCTTGTGTATGCGCTCAGAATAGTCTCCACGGACAAACTTTTCGCTTTACAAACACTTTAATTATTATTATTAAAATGGTCAGCGATGAGAATATAATTCATGTATGAGCAATCGATAGGACCCGACATACAAGTTGCATGCAATAATGTTCCAATTTCCAACGACGAATTAGCAAGCGCTAAGATTTTGCCGTATTTTATTTTTCAATGAAAGTATCACGAAGAACCATTGCAGTGAAAGAGACTATGCGTTAAGTTGTACTTGGCAATGGAACTGACGAACAACAAAACAACAACTCCAAAGCCTAACTTCACGTTTTTAGCCAGTGAAGACATTTTGGATGGAAATAGTACTTCAGTCAGCCCAGCCCGCAAATCCACTGCCAATTGGTACAGAAACATTGAGGTTAACACCAGCATTAAGCAACAGTGACCACACACAAGACTTGGCAGTGGCAGCTCTAGTTCAAAAAGAGTTAAAAACGGCAGAAACGTTTGATTACTGAAAATTATTCCGTGGGGGGAGGGGGGGGGGACAAGATGTATGTGGTGTGTGGGGGGGGGGGGGGAGGGCAAAAGGTGTGTGTGGCGGGGGGGGGGGGGGGGGGAGGGGGGGAGAAGAAAAGTTGCAGTGCATGTCGCAGACTTTTGTGTAGGAACATCATCTTCTGGAACAGGAGTGAACGGCTTGCTAACGCTGTTGTTATAGACATGAACTAAGACTTAGCAGAGTAATGTGCTGTGATTATATACAGCCCCCCCCCCCCCCCCCCCCCCGCCTCTCTGTGTGTGCGTGTTTGGTGTGTGTGTGTGTGTGTGTGTGTGTGCGTGCGTGCGTGCGTGCGTGTGTGTGTGTGGTGTGTGTGTGTGTGTGTGTGTGTGTGTGTGTGTGTGTAGTTGTGTTAGTGTGTGTTAGGTGTGTGTGTGTGTGTGTGTGTGTGTGTGTGTGTGTACGCATTTCGTCTCAGTAAGTGTAGGTGTGGGGATGATGATGATGATGATGAAGTGATGCTTAATGTCCTCAGATGTCAGTTGACATATTAGGGACAAGTTGTGACCAATGCCGAAGCACGGTGCAATAAATCTTTACGTCCACGGCAACCAGAAGGCTCGTTAGGACGGACAGTCCAGGACGTCCACCTCGACTCTCACACAGCTCCTGAACCATGAGTGTGGGGATGATGATGATGATGAAGTGATGCTTAATGTCCTCAGATGTCAGTTGACATATTAGGGACAAGTTGTGACCAATGCCGAAGCACGGTGCAATAAATCTTTACGTCCACGGAAACCAGAAGGCTCGTTAGGACGGACAGTCCAGGACGTCCACCTCGACTCTCACAGCTCCTGAACCATGAGTGGGGATGATGATGATGATGAAGTGATGCTTAATGTCCTCAGATGTCAGTTGACATATTAGGGACAAGTTGTGACCAATGCCGAAGCACGGTGCAATAAATCTTTACGTCCACGGAAACCAGAAGGCTCGTTAGGACGGACAGCCCAGGACGTCCACCTCGACTCTCACACAGCTCCTGAACTGTGGGGAGGAGTTGAAAGTAGATTTGTTATAGGACCATCAAATATACTATTTGCAGGTGTGTATGTGTGCATTTTCAGCTCAGAAATTTTACAGGCCGGGGCAGTGAAGGGGTTAATAAATATATTTGGAGAATTAGCAAATAAAAAAGTACATTATTATTATTATCACTATTATTATTAATATCATTATTATAAAAGAAACCAGGGAAACGAACTTACCAGTGTAGGAGAGATCCTGAGATCGCTTGTAGCGAAGAAACACGAGTCTGGGTGCAGCAATGTGCGTATCTCGACCCAAGTATGTTGATGTCTACTCGGCAGACGCGCGTTGGTATAAATAGCAGTCTGAGAGAACTACCCCTCCGTGAGCCGGTTTGGCCTAGCGGTAAGGCGTTAGGTTGGTAAGCGGAAGGACCTCGGTTCGATACCGCTTCGGCTCTCCTTTCTCCTCAGAAAGGTTGTGGTTTGTGGACACTGTCTTGTGACTTTTTCCATCACTTCCTACTGAAACGTTAAATTGACTCTCATCGCTGCCCATCTTAATGCAGGAGTCATTCTGGTGGTGGCAGTGTAGCGATAGGTATAATTATAATCTCCCTCTTCCCCCACCTTCATACCCCCTTCCCCCCTTCTCCCCGTCCCTAATAAGCCTTATGGTTTCTGTGGACGTTAAGCACCATGTTTACTTACTTACTACCCCTGCTTTAACCACAGCTCGCAAAGGAGCTTGAGACTCTACCAGCGGGCACAAAGCCAAAGGCATCACACCATCGATCGCCTGGAAGAGAGAGGCTAAAGCCCGTTCTTAACTGGGAGAATTGTTAGTTCACCTAACATACTTCGGACGGTTCAACGAATATAGTTCATTTGTTAACTGAGCTCAGACGAACTTTTAGTTCCCCGAACATGTTTCGGACAGTTCGACGAACTATAGCTCGTTTCTTTTAACTGGCTTGTAATGAGATGCAAGCTTCGGCCCGAACTTGAAGCACGGAAGCGCAGCAGACAGCATGATTATTACACGTTTTAGCGTAATAATAATAATAATTACTTAGTACACTGCTTTATAAGTATGTACCTGTTTTAAATTATTGTAACATCTCTGTTTTATAACAGTTATTTTATGCGCCGTTTTACAAAGTTTACGTACGTACTGTTTTATATTAGTGTAATTTATTAAGTATGTATTATGAGATTGCTTGTATATGATATGTTAGTAAATGTAAATGGTATATATTATGTACATGTATATGATATGTTAGTAAATGTAAATGTGTATATGTTATGTACATGTATATGATTTTGTCAGTAAATTCGTAAATGGTATATATTATGTACATGTATAGATATGTCAGTAAATGTAAATGGTAATATATTATGTACATGTATATGATATGTCAGTAAATGTAAATGGTATATATTATGTACATGTATATGATATGTCAGTAAATGTAAATGGTATATATTATGTACATGTATATGATATGTCAGTAAATGTAAATGGTATATATTATGTACATGTATATGATATGTGTCAGTAAATGTTATGTCGTAAATGTAAGTAATATTATGTACGTTGATGCGTAATATGTTTATTGTCATGTAGGATAGTTTGTAAGTAATGGTATATATTATGTACATGTATATGATATGTCAATGTAAATGTAAATGATGTATATGTCATAAAAGTAAATGTATACTGAAAAATGTCAGTAAATGTAAATGGTGTATTACATGTATATGTACATGTATACATGATATGTCAGTAAATGTAAATGGTATATGTATGTACATGTATATGATATGTCAGTAAATGTAAATGGTATATATTATGTACATGTATGTCAACAAGCGCGCTGAGCTCGCTCAGCTGGGGAACAGCGCTATAGAAAATTTATGTATTCTTCTTCTTATTGTTATTATTATTATCCAAAAGGTATATTATTATTATTATTATTATTATTATTATTATCCAAAAGGTAGGCTAAAGTCAAGTCAATATACCGTAATCATCCCTCACAGGGTAATTCAACTACTATATCATTCTGGTTCCCAGAGACAAGGCTGCTCCTCCCACAAGTCAACAAACAGGTCAGTTCCTCCCGAAGAGAGTGAAGTATCGACACACGTCATCCATTTTTACTTTCATTTCCTCCTCGTCCATTGGAGAACTCTCCTTGCTCTCAACCAATCATAGCCAAGGTTCGCCGAACTGGGCGAATATTCCCAGAGGGTGTTAAGCGAAGCTTTTTGGAACCCGAACATAGCTTCATCGCATTTCGTGGAACTGCCCGAAGCAGGTTCGCGAAGTAAAAGTTCGCCTAATTAAGAACGAAGTAAGTTCGCCGAGCTTTTTTCAGGTTCGCCGAACACCCCGAACTAGGTTCGCGAAGCAAAAGTTCGACCAGTTAAGAACCGACTGTCAATATAAAGTAGGATATACTAGTTTTATTCACGTCTGTCAAATCCGGCCCAGTATAATAAAACTGGGCGTTAAAGATAGTAGTCTGACGACGTTTTAAACT
>JABMCL010000363.1:345000-347500 GCA_018857735.1 Alviniconcha marisindica
CAACAACAACAACAACAACACACACACACACACACACACACACACCACACCCAACAACCACAACAACAACAAAAACACCACACACCACACACACCACACACACAAACACACACACCACACACACACACACACACACCACACACAAACCACACACAACACACACACACCACACACACAACACACACACACACACACCACACACACACAACACAAACACACAAACAAAACCACCCACACACCCACACACACACACACCAAACACACACACCACACACACACACACCCCAAACCACACCACCCACACACACACACCCCACACAGAGTTTTGGAACATCAATTTCATTAACCCCAACAGCGCAGGCGCACGTACACAATCGCATTGACACCATTAATCAACAGTTAAACGGTGAAAAACGACGAAAAATTAGATGAAAAGCAAAATAACTTTTTTTCTTCTTCTGGTTGAGCTATGTTGTTTTCCTGTTCAAGATTAAAAACTAATATATAAATTAATAACCACACAAAGTAACACATAGTATACGTCGATATACATGATTACGTGTGACTAGAGGTCATGATGTCCATGTGCATATTATACGTATACTCCTTATGTATACAGATATGTATAATATTTTATCAGTTTGGGTTAAAAGGGGGAGCCGTGCCGCAGACAGTTTTTGTTTTTATTGTTTTTGTTTTCTTCGGGTGTGATACCAAATGATAAATGTACTTTAAGGTACGGGAACCTTTTTCTTTCGTTGCTAGCGAGGATTAGGTTGCTGGTTGCCTTTGTACTTATTTTCGCAGGTGTTGGGTGGTGCGGCTGCGTGGGTGGGTGTGGTGGTGCGTGGTGGTTGGGGGGGGCGTGGGTGGTGGTGCGGCGTGCGTGCGTGTGTGTGCGTGGTTTGTGTTGTGTGTGGGGTTGTGGTTTTTTGTGGTTTTGTGTGTGTGTGTGTGTGTGTTGGTGTGTGTGGGTGGTGTTTGGGGCCCCGGGCCGGTTAAATTGGGTTTTTTAAAGGCAAGGTGAGTGTGTGGTTGTGTGTTTGTTGTGTGTGTGTGTGTGGTGTGTGTGTGTGTGTGTGGTGTGTGGTGTGTGGTTGCGTTCGGTTTTTGGGTGCGCGCGCGGGCGTGTGGTGGTGTGTGTGGGGTGTGTGTGTGTGTGTGTGTGTTGTGTGTGTGTGTGTTTTTGTGTGTTGTGTGTTGTGGTGTGTGTATTTTGTGTGGTGTATTTGGAGAGAGAGAAGAAGAGAAAAAAGGGAGAGAGGAGGAGGAGAGAAAGAGGGGGGGAGAGGAAGAGAGAGGAGAAGAGAGAGAGAGGAGAGGGGTTGTGGTTGTTTGTTTTTGTTTGTTGTGTGTGGTGTGTGTGTGTGTGGTGTTTTGGTGTGTGTGTGTGGCGGGGGGGGGTGTGGGGGCGGCGGTGCGTGCGTGCGTGCGTGGGGGTGGTGGGGGTGTTGGGTGTGTTTTGGGTGTGTGTTTGTGTTTGTGTGTGTGTTGTGTGTGGCGCGCGCGCGGGGCGCGAGCGGTAAATTAATTAAAATGGTAGTGTTTGTTTGTATGCAGTGTGTGTTGTTGTGTTTTGGTTTGGGGTGTGGTGTTGTGTGGTGGTGTGGTGGTGGGTTTTTGGTGTGTGGTGTGGGGTTGGTGTGTGTGTGTGTGTGTGTGTGGTTTTGTGTGTGTGTTGTTTTTTTTGTGGTGTGTTTTGTGTGTGTGTGTTTTGGGGGGTGTGGGGGTGGGTTTTTGTGTGTGTGGTGTCGTTTTGGTTGGGTATGTGGTGTTTATTTGAGAGAGAGAGAGAGAGGAGAGAGAGAGAGAAGAGAGAGGAGAGGAAGAAAAGGAGAAGGGGAGAGAGGGAGAGAAAGAGAGGAAAGAGGGAAAAATTTTGGGGGGGGGGGGGGGGTGTGTGGTGTGGGTTTGTGTGTGGGTGTGTTGTGGCCTGTTTGGTGGGGTGTTGTGTGGGTGTGGTGTGGGTGTTTGTGTGTGGTGTGTGTGGGGTGTTTGGTGTGTGGTGTTGTGTGTAGTGTGTGTGTGTGTGTGGGTGTGTTTGTGTGTGTGTGGTGTGTGTTGTGTGTGTGGGTGGTGGTGGGGTGTGTGTGTGTGTGTGTGGTTTTGGGTGTGTGGGTTTGGTGGTTGGGTGCGGTGGTGTGCGGCGCGGGTGGTGGTTGTGTGTGGTGTGTGTGTGTGTGGTTGGGGGGTGCTGCGGTGGGGTTGGGTGTGTGGGTGGGTTTTGTTTTGTGGGGGTGTGTGTGGGGTGGCGTGCGTGCCCCTGGCCCTTGCGGTGTGTGTGTGGGTGTGTGTGTGTTTTGTGTGTGGCTGTGTGTGGGTGTGGTGTGGTTGGGGTGTGGTTTTTGTGTGTGGTGTGTGTGTGTGGTTGTGTGTGTGTGGGTGGTTGCGTGCCCAGTAAAATTTAAGGATTGGAATATGAGTGGAAATTAGGAATTTTTAGGGGAAAAGGGGAGGAAAGGGTTGGGGGGGTGTATGCGCGGTGTTTTGTTTGTGTGTT
>JABMCL010000363.1:350000-357500 GCA_018857735.1 Alviniconcha marisindica
CAAGTGGACTCTAGTGTGCTCCGGCAAAAGTGTAAGTATGTCCGTATTATATTTTTCACATCTCTCCGGCGATAGGTCGGTTAGAGCCTGCGCATTGTGGCCTAACGTGGATTTATTTATGACTAACCTTGGAAGACGAAGGTTCGGTCCTCGAGAGAAATGATCGTTTTCACCTCCAGTTGTTACAACATGGTCACCACGACGATCTAACTCTGTCATAAGCAAACGCATGTTTCAAAACTCTTCCCATATTTGTAAACCGTCTTTCTTTGACAGTCAAATCCACAGTTTCAATCCCTGCACAAATATAATAAATCAGCGTTAACCCCCCCCCCCCCCCCCCACCTCCCCCCCCCCCCCCCCCCCCCCCGTAATCATACATACAAACAGCAAACACAATTTTTTTTTAGTCAGTCCCTTCAATATTGCTAGGACATGTTGGTATCGTCGACCAGTCCGGCTAAGTTATCGATACCAGATTAAAGAAACGCACAAAACGGGAATGCACAGAATCAATAAAACAAATATTTAAAAACACATCTGTACATAATGGCAAATACCAATGCCATCTGGCAGCAAGCTACACATGCCCTATGCAAACTATCAACTCATAGCTGATCCCCTACAAGAGTCATACAAAAAAAAAAGCCTATCTCTTAACGAAAGGTTTTGGAGAATTTTCTGGAATAAATGTCAGGGGAATGGATCTTGAGCAGGAACGTGACAAGACAGGAAGAGCAAGAGGACTAGGCAGAAAAAGGAGAGAGGAGATAGGAAAGGGGAATCCAATGACAGCCTTGAGGAGATAGGAAAGGGGAATCCAATGACAGCCTTGAGGAGATAGGAAAGGGGAATCCAATGACAGCCCTGAGATTCCAGACAGGGGAGTTAAACACACATCCCCGGGCTCTCTTCTGGGTCTGCTGCAACAGGACTTTGTACTTAGGCAGTCGCTAGTTAGTTAGTTAGTTAGTTAGTTAGTTAGTTAGTTAGTTAGGGTTAGTTAGTTAGTTAGTTGGTGCTTTTGAGCCCAGTCAACCACATAACGAACACCAATAGCGCAACATAGTGGTCAAACACCAATGTGCAACATAGTGGTCAAACACCAATGTGCAACATAGTGGTCAAACACCAATGTGCAACATTTGTTGAAATATGGGTTAGGGTTAGGGTTAGCTCACGATAGCGATGACAACAGCCGTGACAAAGTTGACCAACTTTGCTATGGTAGCTGACGAGAGACCCATACATGTGAGAGCACAAACATCCGCAATGACAAACTCTGGGAGTAAGTAAGTAAGTTGGTGTTTTACGCCCAGTCAATCGGTACGGTTATATCAGGGCGATCAAACATTGGGAGGTGGTGCTGAATATTTCACTTAGCGTCATCTGCCCTTCCAAAGTGCTTTAGTTGCATTTTTTTTTTTTCTTCTCATTTTTGCCACTGTCGTGAAAAGGTGCTGTTGGTAAAGTGACCAGCTCGCAGGGAACAAATCTGAAAATGTTATAGAAATGCTATGTCCGGACATGTTAAAGCAGTATCCTGTGAACTCATGACTGATGAACGTCAAGTCAGCAGCGTGTCTGTCATGCAGCTTGGTCATGAACTCTGTTTTGTTTTCATGTTCTCCGCGTTGTTTGTCATCCTATTGAGTGTGTCTGTCATGCAGCTTGGTCATGAACTCTGTTTTGTTTTCATGTTCTTCGTGTTGTTTGCCATCCTATTGAGTGTGTTTGTCATGCAGCTTCGTCATGAACTCTGTTTTGTTTTCATGTTCTTCGTGTTGTTTGCCATCCTATTGAGTATGTTTGTCATGCAGCTTCGTCATGAACTCTGTTTTGTTTTCATGTTCTTCGCGTTGTTTGCCATCCTACTGAGCGTGTTTGTCATGCAGCTTGGTCATGAACTCTGTTTTGTTTTCATGTTCTCCGAGTTGTTTGCCATCCTATTGAGTGTGTCTGTCATGTAGCTTGGTCATGAACTCTGTTTTGTTTTCATGTTCTTCGCGTTGTTTGCCATCCTATTGAGTGTGTCTGTCATGTAGCTTGGTCATGAACTCTGTTTTGTTTTCATGTTCTCCGCGTTGTTTGCCATCCTATTGAGTGTGTCTGTCATGTAGCTTGGTCATGAACTCTGTTTTGTTTTCATGTTCTTCGTGTTGTTTGCCATCCTATTGAGTGTGTCTGTCATGTAGCTTGGTCATGAACTCTTGTTGTCATGTTCTCCGCGTTATTTTTCATCCTAATAAATATTAGGATGAAAAACAAGGAGGAGAACATGAAAATGAAGTGTTTTGTGTGTGTGTGTGTGTGTGTGTGTGTGTGTTGTGTGGTGTGTGTGTGTGTGTGTGTGTGTGTGTGTGTGTGTGTGTGTGTGTGTGTGTGTGTGTGTGTGTGCATTTAACATTTAACAAAAGGTACATTTAACGAACTCAAAAAAACACCAATGATGTCGAGGTTAATTTCCTCAGATGACGGACTGACGTATTATAACATTATATATATATATTCTGAGGGCATTAGCCTCCACATCATCGTTGCTTTTGTCGGAGAACGCATATATATAATGCAGAGGATGTGTGGCAATAACAGAAAAGGGAAACTCAAAAACACCGTTATTAAGGTTGAATACGTGAAGCAGCTGCTTCAGCTGTGCAGCCTGATCATGGGTTCTCGTTTGTTTTCATGATTCTCCATGTTGTTTAGTGCGTAAAAAGCTCCCTGTAATCGGAATCGATAATGTGTGCTGCGTTTTCATTTAGCTGAGTAAGCACAGGGAGAATATGAGAGAGAGAGAGAGAGAGAGAGAGAGAGAGAGAGAGAGAGAGAGAGAGAGAGAGAGAGAGAGAGAGAAGAGAGAGAGAAGAGAGAAGACAGACGGAGACAGACAGAGCAGCGACAGGACAGCAGCAGCTAAGAACAAAGACAAAAGAGACACACGAGACAGAGAAGAGAGACAGAGAGAGAACAGAGAGATACACCACACAGAAAGAGAGAGAGAGAGAGAGAGAGAGAGAGAGAAGAGGAGGAGAGAGAAGGGAGAGAGAGAGAGAGAAGAGAGAGAGAGAAGAGAGAACACACACAACACAGACAGAGACAGAACAGACAAAGACAGAGAGAAGAGAAGAGAGAGAGGAGAGAGAGAGAGAGGAGAGAGAGAGAGAGAGAGAGAGAGAGAGAGAGAGAGAGACAGACAGACAGACAGACAGACAGACAGACAGACAGACAAAGACAGAGAGACACGACGTTGATGTGAGTTTAAAAAAGCGTGGTGTAAGGCAGCAGTCACACATTTAGAATCACATACGACTAGAACGCGGTGAGGCTGCTCTGAAGTGGAGACAGCCTGTATATAAAATACGATCCGTACGTGACTGTGTCAGAGTTCAGGAGCTGTGTGAAAGTCGAGGCCTGGGCTGTCCGTCCTAACGAGCCTTACGGTTTCCGTGGACGTAAAGCAACACTGAACCGTGCTTCGGCATTGGTCACAGTTTGTCCCTAATATGTCAACCGACATCCGAGGACGTGAAGCTCTACATCATCATCATCATCATCATCATCATCATCATCATCATCATAACTATGTGTAAAAAGCACAGCAGACGTTTTTAGGACTTTGTCGTGGTGAGCAGCTTGAAGGACACAGCCAGCGGAACACAACTGGCGGAGGGCAGGGCGCAGGAGCCGCTGGCCGAGAAACAACAGGACGACCTTCTACCGCAGAGTGTGAGTCGGTTATGTCCCCCCCCCCCCCCCCACCCACACACACACACACACACACACACACCCATGGACGCATAGTGACACACACACACACATACGCGCGCACAGACACAGACACACACAGACACAGACAGACAGACAGACACAGACACAGACATACAGACAGACAGACAGACAGACAGACACACACAGCACACACACACACACACACCACACCACACACGCACACGCCACCCCACGCACGCACGCACGCACGCACGCACGCACAGCATACGCACACACACACTACACACACATGCCTACACACAAAGCACACAATACTCACACACTATTCACACACACTCACACACACACACACACACACACACACACACACACACACACACACACACACACACACAGCACACGCCACACACACACACACACCGCCAACGAAACACAACACGCTGTTTAACAGACAAGCAGTCAAAACACTCTATATTCAGGATCGATGTCCGTTTTAACAGCAAGCAGTAACACTCATCCTGCTCCATGCAGGTTGTCCGAACTGTTCACTACATCTGGTGCGGAGAAAAGAGGACGTTCCTCTTCTGTGACTACCTGAGCGTTTTGAGCGCACTTCGTGTACTGCAGCCTCTTAAACTCGTTTTTCACTTCACCCATATGCCCGAGACCGACCTGTACAACTCCTGGTTCCAGGTCAGTACACAAATGCTTGGCGGCTCTGGGGTTCAGGTCAGTAGTACATATAATGTCCTTGGCGGATCGGTACAACTCCTGGTTCCAAGTCAGTACACAAGGTGTCCGTGACGGATCGGTACGACTTCCGGTTCCAAGTCAGTACACAAGGTGTCCGTGACGGACCTGTGCAACTCCTGGTTCTAAGTCAGTACACAAGGTGTCCGTGACGGACCTGTGCAACTCCTGGTTCCAAGTCAGTACACAAGGTGTCCGTGACGGACCTGTGCAACTCCTGGTTCCAAGTCAGTACACAAGGTGTCCGTGACGGACCTGTGCAACTTCTGGTTCCAAGTCAGTACACAAGGTGTCCGTGACGGACCTGTGCAACTCCTGGTTCCAAGTCAGTACGCAAGATGCCTGAGGACCTGTGACTCTGTTCAGTCAGTACACAAGGTGTCCTGACGGATGTCAACTCCGGTTCCAGTCAGCACACATTGATTTGGTCCAGTCGACGAAGGTTCGTGACGGACTGTCAACTCCTGGTTCCAGTAGTACCAGGTGTCCTGACGGACCTGTCAATTGGTTCCAGTCAGTACCAGGTTTGACGACTGTCAACTCTGTAGTCACAGGTGTCCTGACGGACCTGTGCAATCCTGGTTCCAAGTCAGTACCAAGATGGCCTTGATGGATCTGTACACTCTTAGTCAGTAGACACATGATGTCCTTGACGGGACATGTACAGATCCTGATTCCAGGTCAGTACACAAGATGGCCTTGACCGATCTGTACAACTCTTAGTCAGTAGTACACATGATGTCCTTGACGGACATGTACAGATCCTGATTCCAGGTCAGTACACAAGATGGCCTTGACCGATCTGTACAACTCTTAGTCAGTAGTACACATGATGTCCTTGATGGACATGTACAGATCCTGATTCCAGGTCAGGTACACAAGATGGCCTTGACCGATCTGTACAACTCTTAGTCAGTAGTACACATGATGTCCTTGACGGACATGTACAGATCCTGATTCCAGGTCAGTACACAAGATGGCCTTGACCGATCTGTACAACTCTTAGTCAGTAGTACACATGATGTCCTTGACGGACATGTACAGATCCTGATTCCAGGTAGGTACACAAGATGGCCTTAACGGGTCAGTACAGCTCCTAGTTTCAGGTCAGCGGTACACATAATGTCCTTGACGGATCTGTACAACTCCTTGTGTCAGGTCAGTATTCGTGATGCCCGTGAACGGACCTGTACAACTACTGATTCGAGGTCAGTACATAGCATGGCCGTGACGGATATGTACAACTCCTGGTTCCAGGTCAGTACATAGCATGGCCGTGACGGATATGTACAACTCCTGGTTCCAGGTCAGTACATACCATGGCCGTGACGGATATGTACAACTCCTGGTTCCAGGTCAGTACATACCATGGCCGTGACGGATATGTACAACTCCTGGTTCCAGGTCAGTACACAGCATGACCTTGAGAGGTCTGTACAACTCCTGGTTCCAGGTCAGTACACAGCATGACCTTGAGAGGTCTGTACAACTCCTGGTTCCAGGTCAGTACATAGAATGGCCGTGACGGATCTGTTCAGCTCCTGGTTCCAGGTCAGTCCACCGCATGGCCGTGACGGATCTGTTCAGCTCCTGGTTCCAGGTCAGTCCACCGCATGGCCGTGACGGATCTGTTCAGCTCCTGGTTCCAGGTCAGTCCACCGCATGGCCGTGACGGATCTGTTCAGCTCCTGGTTCCAGGTCAGTCCACCGCATGGCCGTGACGGATCTGTTCAGCTCCTGGTTCCAGGTCAGTCCACCGCATGGCCGTGACGGATCTGTAGGGGTCGTAACGCCTGGTCACCGCCATCACCGTTCCTTTCTGTCTCGCTCTGCAATATCCGTCATGGTCGACTAGGCGGAAAACCCCCAGCTATCGTTCTTTCTTCCTTCCTTCCTTCCTTCCTTCCTTCCTTCCTTCCTTCCGTCTTTCCTTCCTTCCTTCCTTCCTTCCTTCCTTCCTTCCTTCCTTCCTCCCTTCCGTCTTTTCTTCCATCCTTCGTCCTTCCTTCCTTTCATCCTTCCTTCTTCCATCCTTCCTTCTTCCTTCCTTCCTTCTTTCCTTCTTTCCTTCCCTCCTTCCTTCCTTTCTTCTTTCCTTCCTTCCTTTCTTCCTTCCTTCCTTCTTTCCTTCCTTCCGTCCCTCCTTCCTTCCTTCCTTCTTTCCTTCCTTCCATCATTCCTTCCTTCCTTCCTTCCTTCCTTCTTTCCTTTCTTCCTCCTCCTTCCTTCCTTCCACCATCCTTCCTTCCTTCTTTCCTTCCTTCCTTCCGTCCTCCTTCCTTCCTTCCTTCTTCCTTCCATCATTCCTTCCTTCCTTCCTCCCTTCCTTCCTTCCTTCATTCCTTCCTTCCTTCCTTCCTTCCATCATTCCTTCCTTCCTTCCTTCCTTCCTTCTTTCCTTCCTTCCTTCCGTCCCTCCTTCCTTCCTTCCTTTCTTCCTTCCTTCCTTCTTTCCTTCCTTCCTTCTTTCCTTCCTTCCTTCCTTCCATCATTCCTTCCTTCCGTCCCTCCTTTCTTCTTTCCTTCCTTCCGTCCCTCCTTCCATCCTTCCTTTTGTCCCTCCTTCCTTCCTTCCGTCCTTCCTTCCTTCCTTCCTTTTGTCCCTCCTTCCTTCCTTCCGTCCTTCCTTCCGTCCTTCCTTCCTTCCTTTTGTCCCTCCTTCCTTCCATCCTTCCTTTTGTCTCTCCTTCCTTCCTTCCTTCCTTCCTTCCTTCCTTTCTGTGCAGCTGCTGAACACCTCCGTGCCGATCATGGAGCTGCAGCCACTGTCCCCCAGCATCCCCTGTGGGTCCAGGGCCATGCTGTCAGCCGCCCTGCAGTTCCTGGCCCCCCTGGGCGGTGTGGTAATGGGACAGGGCGTCATCCTCTCCCGCGCTCCCTCCAGCTGGCACCAGCGTCTCTTCACCTTCCACTTGTCCAGCTCAAACCTCAGCGGCGTCATTTTCGCCAACCGCGGGCTGGACGAAGAGATGAGAGAGGAGTACCTGGACATGATGATGTCCGCGCCTCCCAGCTGCGTGT
>JABMCL010000363.1:367500-370000 GCA_018857735.1 Alviniconcha marisindica
CAGGAGCTGCGTGAAGGTCGAGGTGGCCGTCCTGGGCTCCCGTCCCTAATAAGCCTACGGTTTCCGTGGACGTAAAGCAACACTTCAACAATCGTGTGTTTGGCCCGGCTGTTAGTATTGACGCACGCGTGCTGACTGTCAGTGTCAGCAGATGACCTCACGTTCAAAACCGTTTCATCTGGGTTGCTTTTTGTTTAAAAGTCCTTTATGGACACTCTCTCTCGTGACTTTGCCGTTGACAGTTAACGGGACTTTGATCAAAATGCCACACAACGCTGTCCGTCTTAATGGAGGTTGTCCATCTTGACGATGCACTCCTGACTTTGCTATTGACTTTATTAATGGGACTTCAATGGGACTTTGATCAAACTGGCTCACAAATCTGTCTTAATGCACGTTGTCCATCTTGACGGTGCACTCCTGACTTTGCTATTGACGTCATTAATGGGACTTCAATGGGACTTTGATCAAACTGGCTCACAAATCTGTCTTAATGCACGATGTCCATCTAGACGATGCACTCCTGACTTTGCTATTGACGTTATTAATGGGACTTTGATCAGAATGGCTCACAACTCTGTCTGATTTAATGGCGGTTGTCCATCTATACGACGCACTCCAAACTCCAAGCACTGGTTTACGACATCCTTCCTTCAACCACTACCGTATTTAGTTACGTCATAGGTTCCCGAAAACTGTCAGCTAACGAGCAGTTTTTTCGTTGGTGCTCAGACAGTTGTAAGTTTCTTACAAACAAATCAGATAAAACAAGGCGTGTCATTTATAGCCGCCAACAAAGTTTACACCAGCACAAATAAAACCACAATCATTAAATCGAGACAGAACTCTCTTTTTTTTACCCGGGGTGTATGCGTCTCATGTTTACGTGCGTGCTTGGGCGCTAGGCTGCTTCCACAGCCTTATCAGTGTCCAAACCTTTCGGAGGGCGCTGACCGCGTCGGTGGACAGCTGCGCGGAGATAAAGAGTGCCCCTTCAGTGGAGTAACCAGATCTGTGAGAGTTCGGAGGAAGGTGCCGGAAAGCAATGCTCGGAGTGTGAGTATATATATAGTACCCAAACCTTTCGGAGGGCGCTGACCGCGTCGGTGGACAGCTGCGCGGAGATAAAGAGTGCCCCTTCAGTGGCGTAACTAAATCTGGCAGAGTTCGGAGGAAGGTGCCGGAAAGCGATGCTCGGAGTGTGGACGCACTCCTGACTTTGCCATTGACAGTTAATGGGACTTTGATCAAAATGCCACACAACGCTGTCAGTTTTAATGCAGGTTGTCCATCTAGACGGTGTACCTTGGGTAGAGTTTATGTACCTTGTATATACTCCAGTGCCGTGTGAGACGTAGCATCGGCGATTCAGGCCTTTGTTGCTGTGGTCTTGTGACGTCCTAGGAGGGCTAGTTATCTCCCTTTGTTTGTCGAGTCTACACAAGCGCTGTAGGCCTCACTGTGTTTTGGGTTGAATCAGACAAAACTGCTTTGTTTATGTGACTTAATGAATTCTGATCCAAACAGGTGTCCCTACCATCACTTAGTGCCCTTCCGTCAAAAAGAGGTCTAAAGCTCGTCTTGCAGATGCTGACACACAAACTGTGAAGAGAGACTGAGAGGCATTGGATCTGAGTTAGACACGTTCAGCATCAATGCCGATTCTAGACTAGCACAGCTTACAACAACGCACTCACTAACAATAGAACGAAACGAATAGATAAAATGAAATAAATGAAAAAGTAGAAATGGTGGTAGTGGTGGCGGTGGTAGCAGTAATAGCAGTAGCAGCAGGAGCAGCAGTTAATGGTAGCATTAGTAGTAGTAGTAGTAGTAGTAGTAGTAGTAGTAACAGCAGCGTAGTAGTAGTCGTCTATGGTGCTGATGATGAGATCGATTATGAGTCGACGACGACGATTACAACAACAACAACAACAACAACAACTACTACTACTACTACTACCACCACCACCACCACCTACCACCACCACCACTACCACTACTACTACCACTACTACTACCACCACTGCTGCTGCTGCTGCTACAACTACTACTACTACTACTACTAATACTACTACTAGAAAAAAGAAGCACGAAAAGGTGTTAGTAAGGAAAGTACTGGGATAGTCACGCATTCTACGCAGTGACCTCCCTGGTTAGTATTATCATTATACAGAGTCTACAATTATATATCTGCATTCTTTGAGTGCCATGTAACTACACTACAGTTCTGTTATCTGGGGGGGCCAATACCAACCGAGGGTGTCACTGACCCGTGTCGATACGAGAGAACTGGGAACTCTGGTGACGAGGATCAAAAACAAACCACACCTCGATTCCAACCATTACTCGTCTGGTCAACGCACTGACTTCATTTGACAGGTGTTCATAAACATCCTGCGTGGCTGATTGACGAAGGCGATGAAATCGGGATCGAGAGGTGGAGGGTTCTTCTCTCTCCTTCTTTTTTCTGCGTTCGTTTTGCCATGCTAAATGGCCG
>JABMCL010000363.1:382500-387500 GCA_018857735.1 Alviniconcha marisindica
AAGGGGTGTGTTGGTGTGTGGTTTTGGGTGTGTGTGTGTGTTGTGGTGGTGTTGGGGAGAGAAGAGAGAGAGAGAGAGGAGAGGAGAGAGAGGGGAGAGAGGGGGGAGAGAGAGAGAGATTGGGGCAACACAAAAGAATGTGTAGGTGAGCCCCGGGGGGGGGGGGGGGGGGGGGGGTGTTTCAGTAAAGTTTTTTTTTTTCCCACTGTGCCACCACCACCCAACTCGCCGGAGACAGGGAGAAAAAAAAATCACCCGCTTGACTCAAACCCGGCCATTCGCTCCGCCTGTCTACCCGCTCAGTCAGTTTACCCGCTCAGTCAGTGGGACAAGGACAGTCCCGAGACCATCTGGCGGGAGACTGGGACATTTGTTGAACTATAATACTGCACCAGCTGTCGTTACTGCACACAGACCCAAACACACACACACACAACCACTTCCTGTGGGCCGTTATGCTGGGCACGTCAGTGCTTAAAGTGCACGCTATTTGAGAGGGAGGGACCCTGGGAGAGAGAGAGGTAAGTCAACGCTGACTTTGTAGATCTATATCTGTCCAGCACTTTATGCAACCCTGTCTGTGTATTTAGCCTCTCTCTCTCTCTCTCTCTCTCTCTCTCTCTCTCTTCAGTTATTTATATAGCCTAGGCGTGACGGTAGAACGTTCTTTAGAATCGGATATCATCATCAATATTATTATGTCATGTCATGTTTAGAACTTTGCAGTTTCTGCACTTTAGTGCAGGGTATGGCAGGCCCAGATTCTGGATCATGTTATACTTCTGCAATACCGCAGGTATCTCTACGAGGCCATGAAGCATAAAAACGCTACCCATCGACTTCTTCGGTGGTATTCTAGGCCACCAGATTCTGGATCATGTTTTAGACTTCTGCAATACCGCAGGTATCTCCACGAGGCCATGAAGCATAAAAACGCACACACAGTGGTATTCTAGGCCACCAGATTCAGGATCAAGTTTTACTTCTGCAATATCGCAGGTATCTCGACGGGGCCATGAAGCAAAAAACGTCCCCACAGCAGTTTAGCAAACGACAAGAATACCACTGAAGATTTCAGTAAGTTAGCGTTTTCATGCCTAATGATCTTGTAGACATCGCAAGGGTGTACCAGAAATAAATGACGGCGAAACACATCCAGAATCTGGGCCTGCCATACCCTGCACCTAAAGTGCATGTTTATCGCAGTTTTTTTGTCAGTTGTGCTTGGCTATAGCAACCAGGCGTTATTTGCTGGTGAAAGCGGCGACAGCGCAAAAGGGTTGCAATGGATTAAACGCAGAACTGCTGTTTCGATTCAGTCTTCTCTTTGCATTCGTGTAGATGTCTGCTGCGAGCCGGTGGTGTAGGCGATATGGCGGTCAATGAAATTAGGCCGGTTGCGAGGCTCCGGCATGGTGAATGCTATTTCTCAAAACTCTGGGTCGTCAGAACGTTTGACAGTGGCTCAGCCTTTTTAGCGGAAGCTTGTTGTTTAAAGGTTTTTTTCTTCTTCAGTTGACTCTGTGTGGGTGTGTGTGTGTGTGTGGTGTGTGTGTGGTGTGGTGTGTGTGTGTGTGTGTGTGTGTGGTGTGTGTGGTGTGCGCGCGCGAGGGGGGTGTTTGTGTGTGTGTGTGTTGTTGTGTGTGTGTGGGGGTGTGTGTGTGTTTTGTTGGTGGTGTGTGTGTGTGTGGTGTGTTGTGGTTGGTGTGTGTGGTGTGGTGGTGTTTTGGAGGGGGCGAAGAGGAGAGAGAGGAAGAAAAGGAAAGAGGGGAAGGGGAAGGGAGAGAGAGAGAAGAGAGAGAGAAAGTGTGTGTGTATGCGTGTATGTGGTGTGGCGTGTAGTGTGTGTGTGGGTGTGTGTGTGGTGTGTGTGTTGGTGTGGTGTGTGTGTGTGTGTGCCCCGAGTTGTTGTGCGTGCGGTGGTTTTTGTGTGTGTGTGTGTTGTGTGTGGTGTGTGTGGGAGAGGAGAGAGAGAAGGGAGGGAGAGAAAGGGGAAGAGAGAGAGGGGAGAGGGGAGAGAGAGAGGAGGTGTGTTGGTGTGTAATAGGTCTTGATGTTTTAATTTTTTTGGGTTAAAATTTAAAACCCAAAATTTAAAAAGCAAGTGCACACACACACACACACACAACACACACACAACACACAACACACAAACAACACACAAGACAAACCAAAACAACAAAACAAACAAAACAAAAAACACACCCAAACACACACACACACAAACAAAACACACACACACAACACACAACACACACACACACAAGCACACACACACAATCCACCACAACACACACACACCAAAAACACACAACCCCCCAAAACACACACCCCACACACCCACCACACACACAACACACCCGACACATACAAACACACACACACACACACACACACACAAACAACACACCACACAAAACACACACACACCCCACCACACACACACACACAACACACCCCCCACACACACACAAAACCCACACAACAATACAACAAACCACACCAAACACACACACCACCACCACACCCACACAAAAAAAAAACACAACACACACACACACACACAACACACAAACACACACACAACACACACATACACAACACACACACACATACACATACACACACACACAACACACACACACACACACCCCACAAAAACATACACACACACTACAGGGGCCGAGGGGGGATTCCCTGATTTTTTTTTTTTTTTCCTTCCGTCCAATGAGTTCTATTCTTTTTACTTTTCCCCATGGGGGTTGGGGTTTTTTGGAATAAACCTTTTTGGGTTGCCTGGGGGAGTGATTTGTGTTTTTTTGGTGTTTTTGTGTGAGTTTTTGGAGGGGTGGTTGTGGTGAGGTGAGTGGTGTGAAAATAAATTTGAGTGGGTGGGTTGTGAGTGAGGGGAGTGTGTTTTGGGGGGAGTGAGTGAGTGTGTGGGTATGTGAGTGAGTGAGTGAGTGGTATGTATTGGTTGATTTGTTGTGTGTGTGAGTGGGGTGAGTGTGTGTGTATGTGGGGTGGGGAAAGTGTGTGTGTATGTGAGGGGAGTAAAAGGGTTTTGTTGTGTTGGTGAGGGGTGTGTGTGTATTTTGGTAAAGTGAGTGATTGTGTGTGTTTGTGAGGGAGGGGATTGTGTGTGTATGTGAATGAGAGAGGTGTGTGTATGTGAGTGAGTGATTTTGTGTGTGTGTGTAGTGATTTGAGTGGGGTGTGTGTGTTGTAAAGGGAGGATTTGGTGTGTATGTAAAGGGGGGAGTGAGTGTGTGTTTTTATGTGAGTGAGTGATTTGTTTTGTGTGGGGTTTTTGGTGATTGGGTGTGTGTGGGGTTTGGTGGTATGTGTGTGTGTGTGTGTGGGTTTTGGGTGGGTGTGTGTGGGGGTGTGTGGTTGTGGGGGTGTGGTGTGTGGTGAGGGGAGTGGTTTTTGGTGTGTGTTTTGTAAAGTGGTGAGTGTGTGGTTTGGGTGGGGGTTGTGTGTGTGGGGGATGGGGAGTAAAGTGAGTGTGGGGTGTTTTGGGAGTGAGTGGGGTTTTTTGTGTATGTGGTAAAGGGGAAGTGTGTTGTATGGGGATTTTGAGTGGTGGAGTGGTTGTGTTTTGGGGTTGTTTTTGTGTGTGTGTGGTGTGTTTTGTGTGTGTTGGTGGGGGTTTTATGGAGGGGAGGTGTGTGTTTTGTTTGTAGAAAAAGGGAGGGGTGTGTGTTTTATGTGGGTGAGTGGGGAGGGGAGGGGTGGGTATGTGAAGTGGAGGGTGGGTGAAATGTGGGGTGGGGGGGCGTGTATTGGGGGGATTGAGTGGTGTGGATGGGAGTAAAGGGAGTGGGGGAGTGTTTTGGGTATGTGAGTGAGTGAGTGTGTGTTGTGAGTGGTGATGGGTGGGTATGTGAGTGAGTGTGTGTTTGTGAGTGGTGATTTTTTTTGGGGTGAGTGAGTGTGTGAGTGTGTTTTGTTTTGTGATAAAGGGGAACTTTGTGGGTTAGCGGGGAAAGTTGAGGGTGTGTTGGGTGAGGGAGTAAAATGGGTGTTTATGGGGAGGGGGGGGTGATGTGTGTGTATGGTGGGTGAATTTTAGGTTGGGGGAAATGGGGACATGAGGGAGTGGGTGTGTATGGAGTGAGTGAGTTGTGTGTTTTTGTGTGGAAATGTGGTGTATGTGAGTGAGTGAGTGGGGTTTTGTAGTGAGTGAGTAAAGTTTCCCAACCTTTTTTAATCCAAATATTTGTGTTATTTAGTTAAAGGGGTTTTTGGTGTTGTGTGTTTTTGTGAGTGGGAGTGGTGTGTAGTGAGTGAGTGAAGTGTTTTATGTAGGTGAGTGAGTGGGGTGGGGGGTATTGAGTGAGGGGAGTGGGGGTGTTTTGTGAGTAAATGGGGGATTTGGGGTTTTGTGTGTGTGGAGTGAGTGGGGTTGGAGTGTGGGTTTGAGTGGGGGTGGGGTGTTTTTGTGTATGTGAGGGGAGTGAGTGTTTTGTGTATTTGAGTAAGTGAGAGGGGGGGTTGGGGAGGGGAGTGAGTGTGTGGTGTATGCGAGTGAGTGATTTGTTTTGTGTATGTGAGTGAGTGGTGGTGTTTTGTATGGGGAGTGGTGGGTTTGTTTGTATGTGAGGGAGTGAGGTGTGTGTATGTGAGTGAGTGAGGGTGTGTGTTGTGAATGAGTGAGGTGTATGTAGGGTGAGTGATTGAGTGGGTGTGTAGGGAAAGTGGGGTTGGTGGGGGGGGGTGTTGGAGTGAGTGAGTGTGTGTGAGGAGTGAGTGAGTGTGTGTGTATGTGAGGTGAGGTGTGTGTTTGTGTGTGTTATGTGATTTGGTGGTGTGTATTTTATGTGATTGAGGGGATTTGGTGTTTTTTTGTGAGGGGGGTGATTTGTGTGTGATGTGAGGGGAAGTAGGGATTATGTGAGTGAGGAGTGTGTGTTTTGGGAGTGAGGAGGGGTGGGTAGTGAGGAGGAGTGTGTGGGATGTGAGTGAGGAGGTGTGTGTAGTGAATGATGAGTGTGGGT
>JABMCL010000363.1:392500-395000 GCA_018857735.1 Alviniconcha marisindica
AAAACCCGATTTCTTCTTTGTGATCGTCATGTCACAGTGACCCCCATTTTGTGTGTGTTGAGAAAATCGATAACGTGCTGTGGAAATGTTCCAGTCTGACGGCGGTGCCTACTTTCCACTGACTTGAAGCGTCCCCCTCTCTGCAAACAGAGGTCGTGTTTTTTTAACAGCTGGAGTTGAGGAGCATTGTAAATATTCATCTGAAACCAGAGCCACTTAGTCGTACGGCTGGGTCAGTGCACTATTGTGTTGTGCAAACAAAGATCTGACAGCGATGGGTCATGACTAGACTACGTTCACAGACCGCCTTTAGCCGAACGAATGAGGAGACAAGCTCCACTTTGGAAGTGGCTTGTGTTCGAGCCTGAACTAATTTAAACTGTGATCGAGGTCCAGGCGACGCAGTTGGTTCCAGCTCCCTCCACAACCAGTCGGGAAACAGAACGAAGCGACTGGGCAAAATCATCTCTGTGACGTCTTTCCGGCGCTGATTAACCAAAATCATCTCTGTGACGTCTTTCCGGCGCTGATTAACCAAAATCATCTCTGTGACGTCCTTCCGGCGCTGATTAACTCCCTTCTTCGTTGTCTTTCCAGAACTGTTCAGAGCTCAGGAGCTGTGTGAAAGTCGGGGTGGACGTCCTGGGCTCCCGTTCCTGATAAGCCTTACGGTTTCTGTGGACGTAAAGCAACGCTCAGCCAACAGAACAGTTGTTGACGCCTGTCGGGATGAAATGTCGCACTGTTTAGCTGGCCTAACGCTTGGAATTTTGTCCCTGGTGAACGACTGGCAGTGCTTTACCAACGGAAGCCTAACCTCAACTTCCCACACCGGCACCAGGAGTCCTCCTAACAACAAACCAAACAACTTCGCCTCCACACAGCTCTCTTCCCCCCATCAGTCGGCGAAAAGCAAAGCCACAGCCTCCGAATCTGACGTCAGCGAACGATCCGTCTTCGGGAAAACCCGAAGACACACCTCCAGGCCGAAATTCGGCACGATGGTAGCCGGAGGCACGTGCCCAGAGGGTCATCATGACCTGGAAGTGAAAATCATCCTTTTGGGAGATTACAGCGTGGGGAAGTCTTCCTTGCTTAGGGTGCTTGCTCGTCAGAGCTGCCAGGCCGGAAGCGACAAAGACGACAACAGCCACAGCATGGCCAACGCTTCCTCCAGGTCGTCCGCGTCGCTAGGCAACGAGAGGCTGGCCTTGGTGGACACGGGGTCCAGAGGGGCATTGGTTCGGTCCAGCCTGCAGCCGGGAGGCTTCGTGGACGTGGAGTTCACGCACCAGGAAAGGAACGTCCTGGCCAGAATCGCTGACACTGGAGGTGAGTCCCTCGTGTTTGGTTTGTAGTTCTGTCTGTCTGTCTGTCTGTCTCTCTGTCAGCCTCTCTCTCTCTCTCTCTCTCTCTCTCTCTCTCTCGTCTCTGTCTCTGTCTCTCTCTCTCTCTCTCTCTCTCTGTGCTTGTACTATACTCTGTGTGTGTGTCTGTGTCTCTCCCTGTCTCTCTCTCTCTGTCAGCCTGTCTCTCTTTGTCTCTGTTGACTGTCAGCCAGTCTCTCTCTGTCTCTGTTGTCTGTCAGCCTGTCTCTCTCTGTCTGTTGTCTGTCAGCCTGTCTCTCTCTGTCTCTGTTGTCTGTCAGCCTGTCTCTCTCTGTCTCTGTCTCTCTCTGTCTGTGCTTGTAGTATACTCTCTCTGTGCCCCCCCCCCCCCCCCCCCCCCGCCCCGTCTGTCTCTATTTCTGTCTGCCTGTATGTGTCTCCATCCCTCTCTGTGTTTGTAGTATACTCTTTCTATGTGTACCTGGTGTCTCTCTGTCTCTGTCTGTCTGTCTCTCTCCGTGTTTGTAGTTTAGCAAGGACTGACTGTTAGATAGGTTCAAATGGACCTAATGCTATTGTTCTTGAGTATAAAATTTTGAGTTCGAATTTTCTCTCACTCCCCCCCCCCCTCTCTCTCCCCCTCTCTCTCTCTCCCCCCCCCTCCCTCTCTTTCTTATATATATATATATATATATATATATATATTATATATAATATATATATATATATATATGTATGTATATATGCCCCGTTCTGCCGGTAGTTTTCTCCACCCCTCATCCTGTTATCTTCCCTATTTTATGGACGGGGGCGGGGTGGGGTGGTGGTGGGGGGTTTGTTGGTTGTTGGTTGCTTGTTGGCGAGGTGGGTTAGTGAGTGGGTGTGTGTGTTGTGTCATGGGAGGGTGGGTGGGTTACTTTGGAGGGGTGTCGAGAAGGGCGGTGGGTTACTTTTGGAGGAGTGTCGAGAAGGGTGGGTTACTTTTGGAGGGGTGTCGAGAAGGGTGGGTTACTTTTGGAGGAGTGTCGAGAAGGGTGGGTTACTTTTGGAGGTGTGTCGAGAAGGGTGGGTTACTTTGGAGGGTGTCGAGAAGGGCGGGTGGGTTACTTTGGAGAGGCGTCGAGAAGGGCGGGTGGGTTACTTTGGAGGGGCGTCGAGAAGGGCGGGTGGGT
>JABMCL010000363.1:400000-407500 GCA_018857735.1 Alviniconcha marisindica
ACGAAGGTGGATAATTTCTCTATGGTGGGTGCGTTCGTGCTAGCTAATAATAAGGAAAATTTAAACATGGATGGTTGTCTATGGTACTTTGGTGGAATAAGTTCATCGCTCAAGGCTATATACTTTGGACATATTAATAAAAAAATGTACTTCTGTTTCTGGCGTATTACAGAATGGACAATTTATATCTCTATCGCGAGCAAAGGATCTATACTGTAGGTAATGACATTTTAATGCAGACATTCCAATTCTGAATCTAGTAAATACTCTCCGCACGCTTATGTTGTTAAGAGTTCGAAGATAATGACTGAGTACTAATGACTGATTGAAATTAGAGTATACGTTATAAAAATCGTGTGAACCCAGAGCAGCATGCCAGTCTTGTTTAAAGCAATCTATAAGCCTCAACTTAAACTCGTTAATGAACAAGTTTACATTACGAACACCTTGCATTTCCCAAACCACACCAAAGCCAAATTTGTATAAAACATTTCGAACTTTGCAAGCCCATGTAGTATAGTTCTGTCTTTGAAGATTTAATAACATATTATAAGCTTTTCTGCGGGTACCTTCTGTCATCCATACACGTCAGGCGCAGCCAAAACTTTATACATCTGGCATACGTGTTTACAAAAAGGGGGTGTCTGCCCGTTTCGCCATATATTAAATGTCTGGGGACTTTGGGTTGACACCCAAGAACCTTTTCAAAGCTAATAAATGTACTCTTTCGATACTTTCCTGGTTATCTGACAGTCCCCATACTTCGGAACCATAAGTCAAAATAGGTTGTATCTGGCAATCAAACATTTAAAAAAAGATTTCTGGTGAATGCTCACCAATGGACCATAAAAGTTTCATAATTGCTAGCATTCCCTTTCTGGCTCGATCTGCAAGGTCGTTTAGAGTAGGTGAGAACGTGAGCCTTGTGGTAAAGTAGACTCCCAGGTACTTGTACATGTTTACAACTTCAAGTTCCTCGTTGCCAAAGCACCAGTTTTCTTTCAGAGCAAGATGACCCCCATTCCTGAAAGCAATTAAGACTTGTCCAAATTTACAATCAAATCGAGACGCTTGGCAGTGTTAAAGAGAACATCCAGTTGAGTCTGAAGACCAAAGACACGATCAGACAACAAAACGACGTCGTCAGCAAATAACAAAATCAGCAATTCAATCAAATCAGGAGCTAACTGGATGCCATGCTTGCCACTTTCAATGATGTCCTTCGTCAGTTCGTTAATAAACAACGAAAAAAGAACTGGTGAACACACTTCACCCTGCTTCAAACCGCGAGGACATAAGAATACATCGGTTAACTCCCCCCCAGCACGAACTCGAGCCTTGACAATGGCATACATACTTTGTAAGTATTTTTAAGGAGAGAGAGAGAGAGAGAGAGTGAGAGTGAGAGAGAGAGAGAGAGAGCTGCGTGCATGATGCCAATAAAACATTATAGGCTTTGACACATGATGTGCACCCGTATACGTGTCAGTGTCACTTTGCCGGTTCTGTTCTCAAACGAGTGTGTCGACAAGGGGTCTTCTACCTCTCACTGCTTACCGCATTGACGTCACACATCCGGCCCCCCCCCCCCCCCCCCCCCCCCCCCAGCCCCCCCCCCCCCTCCTCGCCCGCCACACACACCCATCTCATCTCCCCACCAGCACATCTGATCAACCCTTGCTGGGATGTTTTCTCTCTGAATGTGTGCGTCTGTCCGTCTGTCTGTCTGTCTGTCTGTCTGTCTTCTCTCTCTCTCTCTCTCTCTCTTTCTGTCTCTTTCTCTGTCTCTCTGTCACTCTCTCTGTGTCTCTGTCTGTCTGTCTCTGTCGCTGTCTCTCTGTGTGTCTGTCTCTGTCTGTTCTGTCTGTCTCTGTCTGTCTGTCTGTCTCTGTCTGTCTCTGTCTCTCTCTTACTGATCTTTCAGTATAACATAAACATTGACTGCTTCTGTTTTCTTTTCCAATAGTAGTCATGTGAATTGATCAGATATCTTACTGCCTTATTTGCTGGTTGAATGCTCATAATGCATAACTGAGTGAGGTACACAAATGTGCGTCTGGCGCTGTGAACACGCTATGTTTTGTGTGGAAATTGTCATGCATAAAATTTCACTCACTCATTTATGCCTATATGTATATAAATGATGCCTGTAGTTTTGTATTTACGCATCAATAGCTTAGTAAGGACTAGTTGTTAGGTTTTTGACTGACTCTTAGGTTTTTGACTGAACCTAAACTACAATCCTTGTAGAATAAAGTTTTCGAGTTCTCGCTCTCTCTCTCTCTCTGTCTGTATCTTTGCCTCTCTGTCTCTGTCTTTGTCTCTCTGTCTCTGTCTGTCTGTCCGTCTCTCTGTCTCTGTCTGTCTGTCTGTCTGTCTGTCTCTCTGTTGTGAATTCAGAATCGCATTTGTCTTATTTGGCTGCATAAACTTTTAGCTCTGTTTGCAGGTTGCGGAGTTTTAGACAGTAATGGTTCATTGTTTAATTCGTTTTATTTTGGAACAATTATTTCAATTCTTTTTGTTATGTTGAGTGTTGCTGCGTTTTTCGTTACGGGCAGATTTGTAAAACAGCCGATTTGTGATTAAATCTTTATCCATGGTTAATAAAGTATCACCATCATCATCATCATCATCATTATCATCATCATCATCATCATTATTATCATCATCATCAGATCTCTCTCTCTCTCTCTCTCTCTCTCTCTCTCTCTCTCTCTCTCTCTCTCTCTCTCTCTCACACCCACCCATTCATAACCACCTCCCTCCCTCTCTCTCCATCCCTCCCGCTCTCTCTCTCCCCCTCTCCTACACCCACCCACCCATTCACAACCCCTCCCCCCCCCCCCCCCCCCCCACCACCCCTCCTGCACACGACCGCCCAGTATTTATCTATATATTGATCTATCTTTTACTCATGTTTGGGTCATTCTGTAGCTGACTTTTATCAAAGCCGAGTTAGATGAACTTAGTGTCTTGGTATGTATAAACGTCCCGTGAATTGTGCAGGGCGAAATACCAGTCAGTTCAGTGTGCGCTCGGTAAAGCCCACATACGCTCCGCCCCGTCTCTCAGACGTTTCCCCAAAGGTTGCCTTTGGAACAGTTCCGATATTCGTCTGATTGACAGCGGCACTTTCTCTTCCTTTTAAGGAAGATCGTCGAGTGCTTCCTGTTTCCACGCCTCTCTCCTCCAGGCGATCGATGGCGTGATGTCCTTCGCTTTGTGCCCACTGTTAAGTGTCTGAAGCTCCTCAACACTTAAGATCTTCCAGAAATACCGACATCTTGATAAACTGGAATAAAACGTTCACAGAAGACGTAAGTTTTAAAAACGGATTAGAAAAAAATGAAGTTGAATGAACCGGTAAGTTAGAATTGCTGGCTGCGTGTGAAGAGAGCAGTGCTTCCTTCTGATCTGCCTTTTCCTGGTTCAGAAGTGAGATAGATGTCCAGTTAACCCCGACGGTTATATCTGATACCGCTTCTCTGCAAGGTGGCATCTGAATTTCTGCGTCCGCGATTCCCACTTTGGGATGAAATTTAAAGAAGGGGAGCAACAAAGTCAGAAGCAGAATAAAAAGTGATACCGCTGACTGTGCCGTGGCCTTGCGTCGATAAACATACTGTAATGCACAGGCAAAGTGCTGGTGACAGTGGTGACAGTGTAGCAATAGGTGTATAATCTCCCTCTTCCCCCACCTCCATACCCCTCCCTCCCCCACCCCCCACCCCCCACCCCCATTCTCCCCGTCCATAATAAGTCTTATGGTTTCTGTGGACGTTAAGCACCATGTTTACTTACAGGCAAAGGTCCATGTCATCGTGAAATTCCAAACTATCCGGAAGCAATATGACGTGGATATCTTTTGCGAGGCTAGATCCCCCCTCCCACACCCCTCCCCCCTCCCCCCTCCCACCACCACCTCCCCAACCCCCCCACACCCCGCCCTCACCCCTCTCCTTTGGTAATTTATCAACTATGCTTTTCCGAGGAAGGTTGGCTCAGCCTTTTCCGTGACAGCACCCAGGATCATACATCACCTGCAGTTTTATGAAAGGGATCTTGTCATATCCGGAGGTAGGCTACTTGTTTATAAATAATGACGACGTCGCGGATACGACCTTGATGACCTTGATGACGTAGACTTCGAGTCCCTCACTACACGCCGTTGCTGCCGCTCTCAGCTGTTCAAGGTTGTCGAGCTTTCTGTGTGCAGTGCCAAACGGTCACGCAACGGATTGTGACAGCAGTGTGCTTGCTTTAGAAATGAAGAGAGCTATAAAGTTATACTGTACGAGTCCGCACGACCCTCCGCGGGAACAAAACACAGTGCTTAGGTAAATACGTAGGTAACTACCACTGGCGGGAGCTGCCATAACTACATTTTTGTCGCGACGAAAGTACAAACGCGCGTTTGTCGCGACAAGCTTGTGTTTTTTGCGACAGGCATGTGTTTGTGGCGACAACACATGTGTTCGTTGCGACAGGCATGTGTTTGTGGCGACAAAACATGTGTTCGTTGCGATAGGCATGTGTTTGTGGCGACAAAACATGTGTTCGTTGCGATAGGCATGTGTTTGTGGCGACAAAACATGTGTTCGTTGTGGCAGGCATGTGTTTGTGGCGACAAAACATGTGTTCGTTGTGACAGGCATGTGCTTGTGGCGACAAAACATGTGTCCCTTAAGACAGGCGTGTTTTTGTCGCGACGTTTGTGGCGACAAAACATGTATTTGTCGTGACAAAACATGTGCATGTCGCGACGAAAGTATGTTTATCACGACAAAGGTCATAGTTGGGGCAGCTCCTGCCAGTGATAGGTAACGACAAAGGTCATAGTTGGGGCAGCTCCTGCCAGTGATAGGTAACGACAAAGGTCATAGTTGGGGCAGCTCCTGCCAGTGATAGGTAACGACAAAGGTCATAGTTGGGGCAGCTCCTGCCAGTGATAGGTAACGACAAAGGTCATAGTTGGGGCAGCTCCCGCCAGTGATAGGTAACGACAAAGGTCATAGTTGGGGCAGCTCCTGCCAGTGACAGGTAACGACAAAGGTCATAGTTGGGGCAGCTCCTGCCAGTGACAGGTAACGACAAAGGTCATAGTTGGGGCAGCTCCTGCCAGTGACAGGTAACGACAAAGGTCATAGTTGGGGCAAGCTCCTGCCAGTGACGGTAACGACAAGGTCATAGTTGGGGCAGCTCCTGCCAGTGACAGGTAACGACAAAGGTCATAGTTGGGTCTGCCGGACGGGCACAATCTTTTCATCCGTGAATACGACATGGTTGAAGGTAACGACAGGGGGTAACGAACCCTGGCTTTGCCCCTTAAACCTTTAAAGGGAGGGGCGTTGGGGTCCCCTTTTGTAACGAAGGGTTTGGCAATTAGCCCTCACCCCGAAAAGCTCAATTTAACCCCAGAAAATTGTACAGCTGAAACGCTTGGCAAGTTAGACCCAGCAACACCTTGTCAACAGAAAAAGCATGGCAAGTTAGACCCAATAACACCTTGTCAACAGAAAAAAGCACGGCAAGTTAGACCCAGTAACACCTTGTCAACAGAAAAAAAGCATGGCAAGTTAGACCCAAAACACCTTGTCAACAGAATAAGCATGGCAAGTTAGACCCAGTAACACCTTGTCAACAGAAAAAGCATGGCAAGTTAGACCCAGTAACACCTTTTTAACAGAAGAAGCATGGCAAGTTAGACCCAGTAACACCTTGTCAACAGAAGAAGCATGGCAAGTTAGACCCAGTAACACCTTGTCAACAGAAGAAGCATGGCAAGTTAGACCCAGTAACACCTTGTCAACAGAAGAAGCATGGCAAGTTAGACCCAGTAACACCTTGTCAACAGAAGAAGCATGGCAAGTTAGACCCAGTAACACCTTGTCAACAGAAGAAGCATGGCAAGTTAGACCCAGTAACACCTTGTCAACAGAAGAAGCATGGCAAGTTAGACCCAGTAACACCTTGTCAACAGAAGAAGCGATAGAGGTGGGGTGGAAGAGGGGGCCGTTGGAGTGGGGAGGGAGGAGAGGGAGAGGCTGGGTCCTAGCTGGTTCAACAAAATAACCAGACCATCGGCATAGTAAGTAAGTAAGTAAGTAAACATGGTGCTTAACGTCCATAGAAACCATAAGGCTTATTAGGGACGGGTAAGTCCGGCATCTGATCCCCTCAGTTTAAATAGCCTGGTTTCTGGACGTTATCGTCTGGCCAGTCAACCGCACAAGGACACCTCTGCTGAGCGAGAAGTGACACATAATTGTAGGAACAAGCATCGCTATGATAATCATGGTTTACTCTGTGTGTGTGTGTGTGTGCGTGTGTGTGTGTGTGTGTGTGTGTGTGGGGTGTGTGTGTGTTTTGTGTGTGTGTGTTGTGTGTGTGTGTGCGTCGTGCGTCGTGCGTCGTGTGTGTGTGTGGTGTGTGTGTATGTGTGTGCTTTTGGTGCGTGCGTGCTGGTGTGTGTTGGGCGCGCGTGTGTTTGTGTTTGTGTGTGTTGTGGTGTGTGTGTGTGTGTGTGTGTGTGTGTGTGTGTGTATCTGTGTGTGTGCGTGTCCGTGTGCCTGTAGGGTGTGGTGTTGTGTGTGTGGTGTGTGTGTGGGTGGTGTGTGGTGTGTGTGTGTGTGTGCGTGGGGTCGCGCGCGCGCGCGCGCGTGCGTGCATGTGTGTTAGCTTATATTGCAAGAATTAGATTGCTACATTGTTAAATTCAACTTTATTTGGCTAATTGTAATGTTTTGTCTATTAATTTGTTTATGCACTGTATGACTAGAACGTCACCAAGAGAATTCTTGTGTACATTTAAATGCCATTGGCGAATACTAGCCTTGTATCCTTGTATTGGGAACTGCAGTGCAGCAAACAAGGTGTTTAACGTCCACAGAAACCAGTCATGCTTATTAGGCTTATTAGGGACGGGGAGAAGGGGGGAAGGGTGTATGGAGGTGGAGGAAGAGGGAGAGTATATACCTATCACTACTCTGTCACCACCAGAATAACTCCTGCATTAAGATGGGCAGCGACGAGAGCCACTTTAATGCTTCATCAGTTGTGAGGGGCAAAGTCACAAGACAGTGCGAGCGGGAAGCCACACATAATTACAGGCATAAGCATCGCTGTGATAATCATGGTCTTCACCGTACCCGGAACTGCAGTGTCCTGTAAACTGATTACGGATATACACCGACAGCAACCGTCGGCTGCAGGTTGTCAATATCCACCGTCGTAGCTATCAGCTCGCGCCGCGCGTGCTCTGTGACCTTGGTACCTCGAGTGCGCGCGCACGCCGCGAGATCACGATGCCTCTGACGCTAATCAGTACTATTCCAGGATGATGGTGTCCTCTTGCCAGCTGTAAGCATTACGGAGGTCTCGAGGACGCCTCGGGCTATCTTTCTTGAATCCTAACCTGTCAGTCGTTTACGTGGGACACGCCCTTTGGAGGGCAGTCACGTAGGTGGGACAAACCTTAAAAGAGGAGTCACGTATGGG
>JABMCL010000363.1:415000-419879 GCA_018857735.1 Alviniconcha marisindica
GATGTCGTAAACCAGTGCTTGGAGTTTGGGGTGGGTGCTGTGATCACTTCTTGGGGAAGACCGTTCCACTCTGGGACGGTCGTAGGAAAGAAAGTCATCCGTCTATATTGCTGTCCGGTGGGGTGGAATGTCGTAGGTGAGGGTGTGAGAGTGCGGGGTGGGTGCTGTGATCACTTCTTGGGGAAGACTGTTCCTCTCTGGGACTGTCGTAGGAAAGAAAGTCATCCGTCTATATTGCAGTCCGGTGGGGTGGAATGTCGCCGGTGAGGGTGTGAGAGTGCGGTGTGGTTCTCCTGGGGTGGGCAGTATCTTGACTCAGTGTGTGTGACTTGTTTGAACTTGTTTGGACTGCGCAGGCCTCTTCATCGACACAAACTTCAAAAGAAATAGAACGCATAAATCTTTAGCCATCTTCAAAACGCTTGCCGAGATGATGATGATGATGATGAAGTGATGCTTAATGTCCTCAGATGTCAGCTGACATATTAGGGACAAGCTGTGACCAATGCCGAAGCACGGTGCAATAATTCTTTACGTCCACGGCAACCAGAAGGCTCGTTAGGACGGACAGCCCAGGACGGCCACCTCGACTCTCACACAGCTCCTGAACTAAGTGTGCTTGCCGAGAAAGAAACCATGGACCTATATACCCATGAAAGAAACCATTGTGTAGCGATCAAAGGGAAGCAATGCCTTGCCGCGAATTTCGTGTTGAACAGTGTGTTTCTGGCGTCCGGTGATTACTGCTACTTGGTTCTTAATGTCCTCGGATGTCAGATGACATATTAAGTCCGGTGATGTGGGTTGTTTGGGGTTTTCAGGGCAGGAGAGGTATCGCAGCATGACGACATCCTACTACCGAGGCGCACACGGTTGTCTTCTCATGTTTGACGTCACAAAGGAAGAGTCCTTCACTAATCTGGACATGTGGTATGTGAGGACTCGATGATCTCCCTTGCTTTTTCAAGCATGCTCCGATATGATGGTGATTGTGTTCTTGAGCTGCAAATAACGAGTGTGTGTGTGTGTGTGTGTGTGTGTGTGTGTGTGTGTGTGTGTGTGTGTTGGGTGTTGTGTTGTGTGTGTTCGCCCCGGGGCGCCTGTGTGTTGTTTTGTGTTTGTGTGTGTGGTGGGGGGGGGCGGGGGTTGGGGTGTGTGTGTGTGTGTGTGTGTGTGTGTGTGTGTGTGTGGTGTGTGTGGGGGTTACATTGGGATGTTATCTCTTAGGCTAATTGTTCTCTCTGCTTCGCTTTTTCTTGATCTGTCACTGATCATTTGCTTTCCTTGTTTTGTAGGTCTGAAAGGTAATCTGACTAACTGACTGACTGATAGGATGGTGTGTTGGCCTGTTCATTCATTCATTTGCTCATTCATTCGTCCATTCATCAATCAATCTGTTAACCAGTCTCATTCACACTGTCCACCCTTGGTCAGACCGTAGACCCGCTGCACTAGCGCGGATCCTCCCCAGTATTTGTCAGCGAGTGACACATTGATCAAGCGATTTTTCATTTAATTGAAATAGTGACCGATTCATCTTGAAGATCCGGACACATAAAAAGTTCAAAAGAACGCTATTTATTAGGACAAAACAAAACAAAATCTGCTAATTTTCAGGGTAATCCCCTTTGACAAAGTACCGGTTGACTGGGCGTAAAACACCAACCTACTTACTTACTTACTTACTTACCCTTTGTCAAGCTACAGAACGAAAAATCTTGTTTCAGATTTTTGATTCATCTTCAAAACACTTTTGTTTCAGGATCGAGAATATCGACTTGTACAAGTCCTGTGATGAGTTCCCCTGCATTCTCGTGGGCACCAGATGCAAGTCACCTGCCCGACGAATTGTCTACGAGCGCGCGGCGGAGTTTGCCGAGAGCCGAGGAATTCCTTATATGGAATTGGACATGGATCACATGACTGACGTCAGGCGTGTGTTCGAAGCACTGTTGGAGAGTGTGTCAGTCAATCTGAATAAACAGGCGCCAATCGCGATCAGCATTCGCCCCGAAATCTCCAACAAGAACGTTCACTTGCGGAAAAACGTCGTCTGTTCTTGTTGATTGTGAATTTGACGAAGATGTTATAGTTCTGTGACTCATATAGTGTGCAGAGTTTCATCTGCGTATTTTTTTTTTTTTGTTTTTGTTGTTGTTGTTTTTTTTCAAGGGGTGTTCATTTTGTACATAAATGAACTGTTATTTATTTTTTAAAGTTATCTCACGTAATGCGCTTGGAGGCAAACTCGTTTCAGTTCTACATTATGGACTTCAGACAGGTACTGGCACGCTTGCTACGGTATTCATGACAACATATAAAAACAAAGCTGAAATGTGTTGTTGGCAGACCACAACGCCACTAGTGTCTGTCCCTCTGTGTCTCTTTCGCTGTTCGAACCTGACAATCAGACGAACACTGGAACTGTTTCCAAGGCAACGCTGTGGAAACCTCTGAGAGACGGGGTGGAGCGCATGATTATGGGCGTTTCCGAGCGCATAGATACCATCTTCAACTGCAACTAAACTAGCAGAGGTTTTTGTTTACGATATTCTGACTCGTACACACTTTGCTTTCAATAATTATGCTCACATTTTGTGCTTATTCACCGACGGGGTGTGGGGAGAGAGAGAGAGGGGGGGGGGGGAGAGAGAGGGGGGAGAGGGGGAGGGGGGGAGAGGGGAGGGAGGGAGGGAGAAAAGAAAAAGAAAAGAGAGAGAGAGAGAGAGGGGAGAGAGAGAGAGAGGGTTTTTGTGTGGGGGTGGGGGGGGGGGGGGGGGGGTTTTAAAGATTTAACGTAGCGTTTTGAAACAAGATAAAAACACAAAAACGTTTCAAAAGGACGCTAATTCTAATGGAACAGTATTGTATTGTTCGATTGAAATTAGTGTTCCTTTTAACCGTTTGTGCTTTGTGTCTCATTCACAGGCGCTCTAATTGTTTACAGTACGTGTAGCCTCAGAGACCTTGGTGACAATATGCGAGTCTCCAAAGGGTTGTGTACTTTGTGCTGACGGGCGTACGCGTTTCGCATTGCTGGGATTGCTGGATGCAGAACAGTAATAATAATAACATTAATAACAATGAGCATAATAATAAGAGTGACCACAGTAATAATAATAACATTAATAACAATGAGCATAATAATAATAACAGTGACCACAGTAATAATAATAACATTAATAACAATGAGCATAATAATAATAACAGTGACCACAGTAATAATAATAACATTAATAACAATGAGCATAATAATAATAACAGTGACCCCAGTAATAATAATAACATTAATAACAATGAGCATAATATTAAGAGTGACCACAGTAATAATAATAACATTAATAACAATGAGCATAATAATAATAACAGTGACCACAGTAATAATAATAACATTAATAACAATGAGCATAATAATAATAAGAGTGACCACAGTAATAATAATAACATTAATAACAATGAGCATAATAATAACAACAGTGACCACAGTAATAATAGAAATGGAACATATAATTCTAGCGTTTTGATTTCGAGACAAGTCTTAGGCACTTCATAGTGGCAACTAACAGACATCGAGTGAGTAATGGAATCTACTAGAAATACCAAACTCCACAATTCACCTGGAAGAAGAAGAGTATGGCACATTAATAAATCCGCAAGAAGACGTTGCAATATAAACGCTGCTCCGTGTAGTTTTGTTAAACTTTTTAAACATCGAGTTGTCAGCGAAGAGGTAGTGGCGGGGAACTAGACTCCAGGTGGTGGGGTAAGGTGGAGATTCTACCTAACGCTACTCTGCCACCACCAGAATGACTCCTGCATTAAGACTGGCAGCGATGAGAGAAATGTTTCATTAACTGTGAAGAACAGAGTCACAAGACCACAGACAACAACTTCTGAAGAGAGAGAGGAGAGTGGAAGCGGAATCGAACTGAGGTCCTTCGGCTTACCAGCCGTACGCTTTACCGCCGGGCCAAACCGGCTCACTGGTTGTCTTGGCGTGATTCTGTGACAGACATTGCACAGGAAGGACGAACCTCCTAGAGATCCCAGGAGAGATCAAGAGCAGGGAGCTAGGAGCTAGGCTGTCATAGCTGGATGGATTGTCTTGCTACAAAGTCGTTCAAGTTGTTCCTCAACAGTTGCTTCTCGGACACTGTCTTCGTGACTTTGCTCCGCACAGCTGTTGGAACAGCAATATCAGCGGAGTACAGAAGTTGCTTCCCACTGGCGGGGTCCCCACCTCCTTAACGCTTTTTTCGATGGCTGACGGTCTCTTCGGTTCACGGGCGGAGCGCAGGGACGGTTTTCAAGGTACCCGACCCCAAGTACCGCGCCCCTATAAGCCGTATGTCTTCTGGGACGCTGGGGGTTTAGGAGCTGTGTGGGTCGAGGTGGCGCCGGGCTGTCCGTCCTAACGAGCCCTTTTGGGTTCCCCTGGACGTAAAAAGGGCCAGTTTTGGGATTGGTCTCAGCTTGTCTCTAAATGTCAACCGACTCCGAGGACATTAAGCAACGAAAACCTCCTTACTAAAGAAAACACGAAAGAAGAAGACGGTCCACTGTCGTCCACCTGACGCTGGTCACAACTTCCTTCGCCGCTCTCTGGACATTATTGCAGGCCGCCATGATTGTTACTAAAATTAGAAAACGCAGCCACGGTTTCCGGTTTGTGTGCATGTCTTTGTGTCAGCATCCACATCTTCGGAAAAAAGCTTCAGCGCTTCAAATCATGTAGAAGAGCTAGTATTAATTTTGTTAGTAATAAATGAATGACAATCGTCTGGCGCCTGTGTGACGCAACAGTCCAACGTGACGGATAGTGACTCAACGCGTTGTGTGTTGTCGTGTCATGCTTGTCTGCTAGTGGCTTGACTTATTT
>JABMCL010000041.1:0-5000 GCA_018857735.1 Alviniconcha marisindica
ACACGTGTGTGCGTGCGGGGTATTGGCGGGGTTTTTTGGGGCGTGCTCAAGTTCCGGCGTGCAAACGTGCCTGCGTTTCGGGCCCCCCGGGGACCGTCCCCGACATGTAACACAGGCGTGCGGACAAGGAAAACACAGGGGCACCCAAAAACCGAAGTTTCCAGGCCAAAAGGAAAACCCTTTTTTCCCCAGTAAAAGCCTTTTTGGGGCCACGAACATTTCCGCCAAAAAGAACCCCCCCCCCCCCCCCCCCCCCCCATACTCCACCTCCCTCCCCCCCCCTCCGCTCGAATCCCCCCTCCCTGCAACCCCACCCCCCAGTCCCCAGAAAAGGGCATTGGAAAACCTTTCCCCTAAGTCAAGACATCCCCATTGGCTGAAGCAATTCAAGGCGAATAACTCAGTTCGTTTTTTAAAAACGGAAAGAGCCGCTAAAACTTGGAAACCAAAGGAAAAACGGCAAGGGGAAAAAGTGTCACCAACCAAAAAAGAAAAACCCTCTCAGAGCAGCCTGAGGAACGCATTTTGGGGGATGCTTTTCCCCTTTCCCTGGACCGGTTTGGAGCAGGTTGTGGGGGCATGGTGGTCATGGTGGTAGCAGGTTTGGGGTTGGGGGTCATGGTGACAGCAGGTTGTGGTCATGGTGGTCATTGACAGCAGGTTGTGGTCATGGTGGTCATGGTGACAAACAGGTTGTGGTCAATTTGGGCGGTGCCAGGTTGTGGTTTGGTGGTTTATGGTTTACAAAAGGTTGGGCATTTGGGAGGGTAGCAGGGTTTTGGGAAAGGTTTGGGCATGTGGCCCGAGGTTTTGGTCTTTGGGGGCATGGGGGGGAACAGGTTGGGGTCTGGGGCATTGGTGAAACAGGTTTTTGGTCCTTTGGGGGTCATGGGGGGAAGCAGGTTGGGGGTCATTTGGGGGTTGGGGAGCAGGTTGTGGCTTGGGGGTCTTTGGTACAAAAGGGTTTTTGGGCTGGGGTCATGGTTGGTAGCAGGTTGGGGGGTCATGGTGGAGGGAGGTTTTGGTTTTTTTTCAAAAGGTTTTGGGGGGTCCCGGTTTGGTCATGGTGACAAACAAGGGTTTTTGGGCATGGGTTTGGGCATGGGGGCAGCAGGTTGTGGTCATGGGACCAACAGGTTTGGTTTGGTGGGGCATGGTGGAAAAAAGGGGTGTTGGGGCATGGTGACAAAAGGTTGTGGTTTATGGTGGTTATGGTTTTAAAAAGGTTTGGTTTGGGGGTTTAGGTGACAAAGGTTGTGGTCAGGTGGTTATGGTGGAGGGGGGTTGTGGCAGGTGGGAACGGTTTTGGTTTATGGTGGTCATGTGGAAAAATTTTTGGTCAGGTGGCCCCAGGTTTGGTATTTTTGGTCATGGTGGTAGCCGGTTTTGGTCAGGGGGAAGCAGGTTGTGGTCATGGTGGGCCCTTGGGGGCAGGGGGTTTGTGGTCAGGTTTTGGGGGTGGTGGGGAGCAGGTTTGGGGATGGTTAGGCAGGGGCCCAAACCGGGGGGAATTGGGCCCCTTGGTCATGGTGGCTGGGTCAAATTTTAGCAAGGGCTTGGCAGAGGCAACAATTTTTCGGTTCCCATTTGGCAAAAGGGAACAAATTGTGGCCCCGGGAAAAACCCGGATCCAAAATTTTTGGGGGAGCAAGGGGGAATGGGGCAGGGACACATTTGGCAGGTGGCCCAGGGTTTTGGGCATGGGGAGAAGGGGGAAGGGAAGAAGGGGGCGGTGGCACAATTTTTCATTGGACAAGGGTTGTTGGTCTGGGGCACGGTTGTGGTAAAAATTTCGCCGGGTTTGGTCCTTTAACAGGTTTTTTGGTCTGGGGGCAGCGGTTTGGTATTGGAGCCCTGTTGGCCCCTTCCCAAAATTGCCCTTCCCGTCTTCTTTTTCTTTTGTTTTCAGGTTCAAGGTTTTGGGGTTTTAGTACCCGGGGGGGCATTTGGGGGTTCCCTTTTGGGAAGGTTTGGCAGGTCCCAAATTTTTAATATGGTATTTTGTGCCGGGTTTTTCAAAAAATTTGGGCAAAAGGTTGTGGTGAAGGGGGTTTGGGGGTTTTGGGTTTTCGGGTGTGGTTGGTGGTGGTTGTGGTGGTGGGTTGTGGTTGGGGTCTTTGCTGGTTTTCTTCTCTTTTTTTTCCCTTTTTTTATTTCCCTTTTTTTATATTTTTGGGGTTTAGGGGTTGCCGGGGGTTTGTGGTCATGGTGGTCATTGGGTGGTAAAAGGTTGTGGTCATGGGGTAGGGGGAGCAGGTTGTGGTCATGGGGGAAAAACAGGTTGTGGTAAATGGTGAGAGGGGTTTTGTGGTCAGGGTTGGCCCATGGGTGACAACATTTTTGGTGGCCCAGATGGTCCGGGTTGGCAGCAGGTTGGGGTCATGAGTTTCCCGCACGGGCCCAAACCCCTCAATGCCCATATTTTCAGGAAAATGAAGCTGGCACCATCACCAATCAGAAAACCTGCCGTTTTGAAAAACCCGACGGCCGAACATTATTCTGAGAGATTGCCCACTTTGCGGGGGGGACAAAAACCCCAAGATCAAATGTGTAGCCACGGAAAAGCCCAGTACACCCCAAAAAAACTTTTTACCGGTTTTGAAAGGGGGAAACTGGGGGAAGAAAAACCACTTTCATTTTGGCATTTTTGGGACTCTCAGTGTAGGGCGATGGGAAAAAAAAAGAAGAAGGGGGGCGTTGAAAAAAAAAAATGTCATCCCGAAACTGTTAGCTCGTTCTGGGTTAGGGTTTCAAACTGGGAATAATTATACTCCCCCCCCATAAATTGTGTTCATATAATTTTTATGTTCATTCTGTTTAAAATTTTTTTCCCTTGAACTGCACTTGTTTTACACTCCGTCTCGTATACTCCCGCTCTTCTTCTAACACCGGCATGTTGAAAATCCAAGAATAAAAACCGCAAGACTCATGGCTTTCCCCACTTTCCTTTTTGCTTTGGGGGCCCCCCATTTTTGGGGTTCATTCCCTCAAGCCTTAGACATTTCTCAATTTTAAAATTTTTAAAGCCAAGCTAAGATTTTTCCCCTTCTACAGTATATCCGCCCCAACGAAATCAATACCCAGTTTCCCTAAAAACTTGTGTGTTTTTGTGTTTTGTGTTGTGGGTGTGTGTGTGTTTTGTGTGTTGTTTGGTGTGGTGTGGTGTTGTGGTGGTGGTGGTGGTGGTGGGTGTGTGTGGGGTGTGTGTGTGTGTGGTGTGTGTGTTGTGTGTGTGTGTGTTTGTGTGTTTGCGGCGGCGGCGGCCCCGGGGGCGTGGTGGTGTTTTTGTTGTGTGTGTGGGGTTTTGTTTTTGTGTGTGTGGGGTGGGGTGGGGTGTGTGTTGTGTTTTGTTTTGTGTTGTGTTTTTGTTTTTTGTTTTTTGGGTTTTTGTGTGTTGTGTGGGGGTGTGTGTGTGTTTTGGGGGTGTGTGTGTGTGTGTTTGTGTGTGTGTGTGTTGTGTTGTAGGTATGTGTTTTGTGGTGTTTTTTGTTTTTGTTGTGTGTGTGTGTGTGTGTGTGTGGGTTTTTGTGTGGGGTTTTGTGGTGTGTGTGTGTTGTGTGTGTTGTGGGTGGGGTTTGTTTGTTTTGTTTGTTTGTTGGGGTGTGTTGTGTGTGTGTGTGTGTTGGGGGGGTTTTTTGGTGTGGTGGTGTTGTTGGGGGTTGTGTTGTGTGTGTGTGTGTGCCTGTGAGGGTTTTTTTAAGAAGTTTGGAGGTTGGGGTTTTGCTTTCTTTTGTGGTTTTGGGGTGGTGTGGTTGTTTTTGTTTTGTGGGTGTTTTGTGGGTTTTTGGGTTTTTGGTGTGTTTGTTTGGTGGTTTCACTCGTGCTCGTGTGCGTTGGCGTGTGGCGGCGTGCCGGGGGCGCCGGGGCCTGCGTGCGTCGTGGCTGCGTGCTGCCCGGGGTGGTGGGGGGTGTATGGTTTTGTGTGTGTGTGTGTGTGTGTGGTTGTGGGGGTGCGGTGGTGGGGGCGTGTGCGTGCGTGCGTGCGTGCGGGGTGGGGTGTGTTGTGTGTGTGTGTGTGTTGTGTGTGGGTTTTTGTGTGTGTGTGTGTGTGTGTGGTGTGTGTTGTGTGTTTTCCCCCCAAAACTCTTTGCAGTGGGGGGAAGTCGGGCGTGGGAGGGGGTATAAGTACTCCCGAAACCAAAAAACCCGTTTCTGATGGGCGACATCATTTTTTTGTTTCACGTGGGACGTGTGTGTGTCTTCGGACAGGCAGATTTCAACCCTGGCACAACCTTTAAGTTAAGTAAGCATGCTGGGTAGACAGAATTGGAATCAAAACCTCCATCTTGCAAGTTTTTGGCCCAGGTCTTTTATGGTCTTCTTCCACAAACAGTATACACGAAAAAGAAAAACTTTTCACATCAAGAGAGGGGAGAGGGGGAGAGAGGAGAGGGGGGGAAAAGGGGGGAAAAGGGAGAGAGAGGGGGAGGGGAGAGAAACACCACGCCGCACACAACCCGCACCCGGGGGGGGGGAAAAAAAGAGGGGAGAGAGAGAAGGGAAAAGGGGGAGAGAGAGGGGAGAGAGAGAGAGAGAGAGAGAGAGGAGAGAGGGGAGAGAGAGGAGATGAGAGAAGAAGAGAGGAGGAGAGAGAGAAAAGAGAGACACCACCCCCCACACAAACACACACAAACACACACCACAAAACCACACAAAACACACCCCACCCCAAACACACACACACACACACCACACACACATACACCCACCACACAACCACCCCACACACAAAACCCCCAAAACAAGAAGAAAAAAGAAAAAGAGAGAGAGAGAGAGAGGGAAAAGAGAGAGAGGAGAGAGAGAGAGGGGAGAGAGAGAGGAGACAACAGACAGCCCAGACAGACAGACAGGGGAGACAGAGACGGGAGCGACAGAGGGGACAGAGAGAAAAAGAGACAGACAAAACAGGGGACAGAGACAGAGAGGGGACAGAGAAAAAAAAACACTCATTTGTCCATGAACTTTTTCCCTAAATGTCCGTTCAGAGTTGAAAAATCTAT
>JABMCL010000041.1:10000-17500 GCA_018857735.1 Alviniconcha marisindica
AGTATATGTCTGTTTATTATGATTATTATGGTTATTATTGTTGTTATTATGATTATTATTATTATTACTATCATTAATACTCTTATCATCATCATTTTGCGATGCTCTGATATTCTCTTTAGTTTTTTTTTAGTTTTTTTAATTAATGAGCCTTAGTAGTTACCTGAATTGCTCCTTTGAGAGATGATTAAAGTATATTGAATTGCCCTGACTTGACTTGACTTTACTTGACTATCGATATGGACCGTGGTACCTCTTGCACTCGGTTTCCCTTTAACTCTGAGGGATGTCAGAATCTGCAGCCTTGCGGGTGTCGCTGGCGGAGGCACGGTGACCTCGCTGACCTGGCCATTTGACCTGTGTCACCAGTGCCACTAGTGTCAGGTTATCTATTTGCCTCGTGCCCTCCACGGAGATGTGTCATTCTAAACGTTCAGTTTGACGAAATCGTCCATGAATATGCACGTTGTCCGTTAAGCCGGACAACGGCGTTAATGTGTATGCTCGTCTCTTGCTGTCATATTCGCTTGGACCAGAAATTGCCGTATCTATTATTTAAAAAAAAAAAAAAAGGGGGAAGAAAAAGAAAGAAAGAAAGAATTATTGTTATGGCTTTCTCGACAGCTTGTATTCTTTGCCGGTCTGCATGCCTGTCGGTTTGTCTGTCACTTTCTTTTTGTGTTTATGTGTATCTGTCTCTGTACCGATGCATGTGTATATATAATGTGTGTGTGTGTGTGAGAGAGAGAGAGAGAGAGAGAGAGAGAGAGAGAGAGAGAGAGAGAGAGAGAGAGAGAGAGAGAGAGAGAGAGAGAGAGAGAGAGAGAGAGAGAGAGAGAGAGCGCCTGTGTGCGTGCGTGCGTGCGTGCGTGCGTGCTCGAACGCGCACGCTCGCGCACGTTTGTGTGTGCATACATGCACTAAAGAGACTCAATGTTCAAGGGCGCTTTTATCATAAGGTGCATCTTGTTTTGCTGGGAGTGGAGACACGATGTAGTGAGATGTTGTGCTTCGTGGCTGAATGCTGTGTATAGTGGTCTCTGTTGTGCATCTTGTAGGAGTCTTTGTTCTTCGACCCGTGTACTGGTCAACGCGCACATCAAATATCATTCTTCTTCTTCTTCTTCTTCTTCTTCTTCTTCTTCTTCTTCTTCTTCTTCTTCTTCTTCTTCTTCTTCTTCTTCTTCTTCTTCTTCTTCTTCTTCTTCTTCTTCTTCCTCTTCTTCTTCTTCTTCTTCTTACTACTACTACTACTACTACTACTACTACTACTACTACTACTACTACTACTACTACTACTACTGTTGCTGCTGCTGCTGCTACTACTAATACTACTAGCCTAGTATTACTGCTTGTAACACTACTACTACTACTTATTGTTATTGTTAGGATTATGATGATGATGCTTGATAGCACTGCTATTATTGTTAACGATATTGTTATTGTTGTTGGGGTTAGTAGTAGTAATAGTAGTAGCAGCAGCAGCAGTAGTAGCAGCAGCAGCAGCAGCAGCAGCAGCAGTAGTAGTAGTAGTAGTAGTAGTAGTAGTAGTAGTAGTAGTAGCAGCAGCAGCAGTAGTAGCGGTGCTGCATTTATGTAAATGTTAAAACCAGCACGCGCGCACGCCGCCCGAGCACCACACACACACACACACACACACACACACACAACACACACACACACACACACCACACACACACGCACAGAGAGAGAGAGAGGAGAGAGAGAGAGAGAGAGAGAGAGAGAGAGAGAGGGAAGAGAGAGAAGAGAAAAGAAGAAGGAGAGACGCAGCAGCACGGACGACACACACACACACGACACACACGCACACACACACACACCACAACACACACACACACACCACACACACACACACACACACACACACACACACACACACACACACACACACACACACACACACACACACACACACACACACACACACACACACACACACCACCACCACACACACACACACACACACACCACACACACACACACACACGCACACACACACAACACACACACACCACCAGCACACACACACACACACACACACACACACACACACACACACACCACACACACACAAACACACACACACAGCACAGAGAGAAGAGGACACAGATGAAACAGAGAGATAGAGAGATTGAGAATCGAAGAGGAGAGAGGAGAGGAGGAAGAGAGGGAGAGAGAGAGGAAAGAGAGAGAAACAACAAAGACACAACACACACACATCCACACACCACACACACACACACACACACAACACACACACACACACACACACACACACACACACACACACACACACACACAGAAAGACAGAGAGACAGTGACAGAGAGAGGGTCCCTCAGTGTTACAGATGTGCTTGCTAATTAAATCTGTAAGCCTGTCAGCTCTTGGAGAGAAAAAATCGCTTTGTTTTTGGGGTCTATTATAAATTATCATGACACTCTCCCTACACCTAGTGTGCAAGCCACACCCGCAAACATCGTCAGGGCCCAGAGCTGCAACAGCGTACCACGCTCTACACATATACTATGGCGGCCCACTAGCGGCAAAAGCACAGACTTTTAATTATCTCTAAGTGATTAGTAATACAATTATTTGAACAGAATTACCAAAGTATCATGCTGAATGACTTCATGTTTTCGGAACAACAACGACAACAACAACAGCAATAACAACAACAAACAGAAATTAAGAAAGCAGAGAGAGAGAGTGAGAGAGAAAGAGAGAGAGACTGAGACTGAGAGACAGAGACAGACACAGAAGAAGAAGACAGACCCCTTGCCTGTAGCACAGTAAGCTGGCTCACGCTTAGAACAGAATTACCAATTGTCTTTCAGAAGTAGTAAATATCTGTACACAGTTAATCATTACGTCTTTTGACGTTCGTTTCCAATGACTTACTCGTGTCAAAAGCACACAATTGTAATTATGTTCAAATAATTAAGGTTATTTTGAGATTACTTCTTTTTAGCTCAGTCACCAGTAAGCCATTGCTGCCAGGTCGAAGACAGATCACCCGCAGAAACAGAAACATCGCAGAAATCAGACCTTTGCGATGGTTGGCTGTCTTTCACATGACACACGTGCATGAAGGACAGCCAACCATCGCAAAGGTCTGATTTCTGCGATGTTTCTATTTCTGCGGGTAAAAGAATACAAGATAAAAGAACGCTATTTATTAGGACAAAAACACAATCCGGAGATAATTTCAACTCATTTTTCATCGTTTTTCGTTGTTTAACTGTTGTTTAAGTGCCGTTTTGCAGCTTGATAAAGAAGATTACCCCGAAAATTTGCAGACTACGTTTTTGTTCTAACAAATAGCGTTCTTTTAAACCTTTTATGTGTTTGGATGTCAGTGATATATAATTATTATTTACGTGTTTTAAAATTATTATTTTTACTGACGCTAAACCGTTGGACGCTGCATGGAAGGCATATACTTATAATTATTTCAACGTAATTATCAAATATTTTAACATATAAATTATCTCTATACAATTACCAAATAGATCCTTTGATGTTCCAACGGGTAACTATAATTATAACGATATAATTATAACCGTGTCCATAATTATAATTGTTATTATACGGCTTTGGTGCTGTGATTTCATATTAAACAAACGTTCTTTTTAACGTCTTATGTGTTTTGATTTTGCTTAGTTGCATTTTAAGTTCGCCCTTACTGGTTGACTGGGCGTAAAATATCAGCTTACTTACTGCATTTTAACCCTTTCACTGCCGTACTTGCCGTACCGTCACTCGAAAAAACGACCAATAAAAGTGCCAGATTCTGAATCATTAAGGCTTTCACCCCTCTTCGCATGAACACGTTAAAGGACGTCTACCAAACTGCACAACACTGAAAGTAGAGTTGTTACAAGTCCATCAAATATGCTGATTGCAGGAGTGATTCTGTGCACTTGTCAGCCCGGAAAATTTACGTGCTGGGGCAGTTAAGGGGTTAAGTACGTATTGTTACTATTACGAACGACAGATAATTGCAGTTACGCTTACACCATTACAACTACGTGCTTTTGACGGCAGTGGGCAGACATAGTGTAGGCTGTGTGAGGAAGTGGTAGGACGTTGACCTCTGCGATCAATGGAAAGGAGATCCTGTCCCACATGCGGCGGTCGAGCCAAACAGGGAGATCGGTGCTGACAGTTCAACATGCGTTTACCGACTTGCCCAACTGGTAGTCTGCACGCAACGTGGCAAGTGAGCCAGGATAATTAACAGCCATGCCGGCGTCCATTCAAATTATAGAACCTGATTCATTTCAAAGTGTCTTATTGTAAGTGTTTTTCATTTTTAGGTGAACTCTCTCTCTACTACTACTACTACTGCTGCTGCTGCTGCTATTGCTACTACTGCTACTGCTACTACTGCTACTGCTACTGCTACTACGCTACTACTGCTGCTGCTGCTGCTATATACGCTGCATGCTGCATGCAGCCTACTGCTACTATTACTAATACTGCTGCTGCTGCTGCTGTGTGCTGCTGCTTACTATGCTACTGCTAACTGCTGCTGCTGCTGCTACTACTACTACTACTACTAGCTACTACTACTGCTGCTGCTGCTACTATGCTGCTACTGCTACTGCTACTACTGCTGCTGTACTACTACTACTACTACTACTGCTGCTGCTGCTGCTACTACTGCTACTACTACTACTACTGCTGCTGCACTGCTACTGCTAGCTGCTGCTGCTGCTGCTGCTGCTGCTACTACTGCTGCTGCGCTGGCTGCTACTGCTACTACGCACCTATGCTAACTGCTACTACTAACTGCTGCACGCTGCTGCTGCTGCTACGCTACTATGCTACTACTACTGCTGCTGCTGCTACTACTGCTGCTACTGCTACTAGCTGCTGCGCGTACTACTACTCTACTACTACTACTACTACTATGCTGCTGCTGCTGCTACTACTGCCACTACTACACTAGCTACTACTACTGCTGCTGCTACTGCTACTGCTATACTGCTTACTGCTGCTGCTGCTGCTACTACTGCATACTCTACTACTGCTGCTGCTGCTGCTGCTGCACTACTACTCTGAGCTACTACTACTACTACTACTGCTGCTGCTGCTACACTACTACTACTACTACCTTACTACTACTACGCTAGCTACTGCTGCGTGCTGCTGCTCTGACAGTACTGCACACTACTACTACTGCTGCTGCTGCTGCTGCTACTACTACTACTACTACTACTACTACTACTACTACTACTGCTGCTGCTGCTGCTACTACTACTGCACTACCTGCATACATGCTGCTGCTGCTGCTGCGCTGCTGCAGCCTACATTATACTACTGCCTGCTACTATTACTACTACTACTACTGCTGCTGCTGCTGCTGTTGCTGCTATTCTTGTCACAGTTTCTGGTTGTCGTTATTGTCACAGTGTTTGGTTGTCGCTTTTATCATACTTCTCAGTTCTCGTTAACGACATTTTTTGTATTTATTCTTTCCGGGTGGTTGGGGCGGAGATGTTGCTGTCATAGTTTTTGGTTGTTTTCGCTTTCGTAGTTTTTGGTTGTTTTTGGTTGTTTTTGCAGTCGTAGTTTTTCGTTGTTTTTGCTGCTATAATTTTTGGTTGTTTTCGCTTTCATAGCTTTTGGTTCTTGTTATAGTCACCGTTTTTGTTTTTTGTTTTGTCGTCATTATCATCGTTTTTGGCTGTCGTTATATTATCATCGTCTTTCTTTATCGTTATGTCGTTATTGTCATAATTTCGGCTGTCGCAAAGAAAGGGCGGGTGACATGCCACCCACACAAACAGATTAAACAAGCATGGGTGTAGCACGGTAGGCAAGCTACATGCTTCCTTGTTTGGTGATTAAGTGACTTTCATCTTCTAATTAGAAACGCCTTTTCCCTGTCCATTTATTTTGAATCAGGAACAAAGACAGAAGCTGTTGGACACCAGAAACAGGAAGTACGATGCTTGTAACATTGTTATCACCATCATTATGTATCACTGTAACAACAGCCATGCTGCAGTCGTCTGGAATGTCGTCGCTGTTGTAATCGTCTAAACAGTAACAATTATAATTCCTCCTCCTCCTCCTCCTACTACTGCTACGCTGTTGCTGCTGCTGCTGCTGCTGCTATTGCCACTGCTGCTACTACCGCGACTGCTGTTAGTAATACTACTGCCCCCTGCTGCTACTACTACTGCTGCAGCCACTACTACTACCGCTACTTCTGCCACAACTACTGCTACTATTACGTAGTACTGATATTGCTGCTGCTACTACTACTACTGTTACTGCTGTTGCTACCATTGCTGCTACTAGGTACTACCGCTACTGCTGCTGCTGCTGCTGCTACTGCTACCTGCTACTGCTACTGCTACTACTACTACTGTTACTGCTGTTGCTACCATTGCTGCTACTAGGTACTACCGCTACTGCTGCTGCTGCTGCTACTGCTATTACTGTTACTACTGCTACTAGCACTACTGCTACTGATGCTGCTGCTGCTACTGCTATTACTATTGCTGTTACTACTGCTACTAGCACTACTGCTACTGCTGCTGCTGCTGCTACTGCTATTACTATTGCTGTACTACTGCTACTAGCACTACTGCTACTGCTAGCATGCTGCTGCTACTGTATTACTATTGCTGTTACTACTGCTACTAGCACTACTGCTACTGATGCTGCTGCTCTACTGCTATTACTATTGCTGTTACTACTGCTACTAGCACTACTGCTACTGCTGCTGCTACTGCTATTACTATTGCTGTTACTACTGCTACTAGACTACTGCATGCTGCTGCTACTGCTATTACTATTGCTGTTACTACTGCTACTAGCACTACTGCTACTGTGCGCTACGCTGCTATGCTATTGCTGTTACTACTGCTACTAGCACTGACTGCTACTGATGGCTGCTTGCTGCTACTGCTATTACTATTGCTGTTACTACTGCTACTAGCACTACTGCTATACTGATGCTACTGCGAACTTTTACTACTGCGCACTTTTACTACTGCTACTGCTGCTACTATTACTGCTGCTGCTACTACTGCTACTACTACTACTACTGCTGCTGCGCTTCTGCTGCTGCTGCTGTTACTACTACTGCTAAGTAGTACGTAATACTATTGCTGCTGCTGCTGTTACTACTACTGCTAAGTAGTACGCAATACTATTGCTGCTGCTGCTGTTACTACTACTGCTAAGTAGTACCAATACTTTGCTGCTGCGCTGTTACTACTACTCTAAGTGTACGCAATATTTTGCTGCTGCTGCTGTTACTACTACTGCTAAGTAGTACGCAATACTATTGCTGCTGCTGCTGTTACTACTACTGCTAAGTAGTACGCAATACTATTGCTGCTGCTGCTCTCGGGCACTACCATTGTTACTGCTACAGTTACTGCTAATACTGTGTTACTTCTACTACTTCTGCTACTGCTGCTACAGCTGGCCCTATTACAACCACTACTGTTGTTCCTTTT
>JABMCL010000041.1:47500-55000 GCA_018857735.1 Alviniconcha marisindica
ATCAGGTGGCATTATTAATGAGGGAATAAATATGTCGTCAGCATGTCACTCACGTCAGATCATGAATAATTATGTTAAAGCTAAATCGGCTTTTGAACAAAGAAAAGACGTTGAGTCTCTCTCTCTCTCTCTCTCTCTCTCTCTCTCTCTCTCTCTCTCTCTCTCTTCCCTCTCCCTCTCTCTCAGGGTGCTTCGTCAAAACGTCACACACATGCCCGTCTTTTGATGTTTCGCGCATAGTCTATCTTAATATCAACGCTGACTGTTATCTATTACTGTGTGTGTCACTGATATAGTGTACTTCTCCCCGGTTCAATCACCGCCGAATAACTGTGTGGATAATGAAACTAGCATGCGTACGAGAAGAAAAATGCTTACCACCACACACCCACCCCACACACACACGCCCATGTTTGCGCATATCACTACATACAACGCTGACTGTTATTAACATACTGGTTCAGATATAGGACATATACTCACCGACGCAATCACACACACGACACACACATAATGACACACACACACACACACACACAACACCACACACACACACACACACACACACACCACACACACACACCACCACACACACACACCACACACACACACACACACACACACACACACACACACACACACACACACACACACACACACACACACAACACGATCACGCACGAATCACAACCACACACATCACACACACACACACACACAACAACAACACACTAACAACACACTCTCTCTCCACTAATCCACACCACACCACTTCATCTCTCTCTCTCTCCATCACACACACACACACACACACACACACACACACACACACACACACACACACACACACGCACACACACACGCACACACAACACACACACACACACACACACACACACACACACACACACACACACACACACACACACACACACACACACACACACACACAAACACACGTATGTCACTCTGAATAAGTAACTGCAGCTTTACACAGATGTTTTCGGACATCCAAGGAAGTGGCTGACGTACATGGCAAATGATTCAGGTAGCGCCTATAAACCACAGCTTTGCTCTCTCCCTTTTGTAAGGAGAAGCTAAACCATGACGGATTCTTTGTTAGAATTGTTCAACAGCTGTAATTTTTCGTTTTGCTTTGCGTTTGTTATCACTTTTATTCTGCTCCTGTTGATAGAGCCCCTGTTATTTCTTCGTGTGGAGCCCAGCTTCATTCTGCTCATAATGTCTAAATGTCTTAAAGTCTTTGTAACCAACACATGGTAGGCCCATGTTAGTGTATTAGTAGCTTGGTTGGGCTGTCATATACACCGAACATGTGTGTCAGGCTTTCGTCTCCAGAGGACAGTGTAACAGGCTTTAATGTCCAGTGGAATATGTGTCAGGCTTTCGTCTTAGAGGACAGTGTAACAGGCTTTCATCTCCAGAGGACGGTGTAACAGGCTTTAATCTCCAGAGGAATATGTGTCAGGCTTTCGTCTCTAGAGGACAGTGTAACCGATTTTCATCTCTAGAGGACAGTGTAACATGTTTTTATCTCCAGATGACAGTGTAAAAAGGTTTTCATCTCTAGAGGACAGTGTAACAGGTACTCATCTCCAGATGACAGTGTAAAAAGGTTTTCATCTCTAGAGGACAGTGTAACAGGTACTCATCTTCAGATGACAGTGTAAAAAGGTTTTCATCTCTAGAGGACAGTGTAACAGGTACTCATCTTCAGATGACAGTGTAAAAAGGTTTTCATCTCTAGAGGAAAGGGTAACAGGTACTCATCTCCAGTGGACAGTGTACAGAGTTTCATCTCCGGAGGACAGCATGTAACAGGTTTTCATCTCTACAGGACAATGTAGCAAGTGTTCATCTCTAGAGAACAGAATGTAAGAGGTTTTCATCTCTAGAGGACAGGGAGTAGCATGTTTTCACCTCCAGAGAACAGTGTAACGGTATATCACCTGCAGAGAACAGTGTAACGGTATTTCACCTGCAGAGAACAGTGTAACAATATTTCATCACCAGAGAACAGTGCAACGGTATTTCACCTACAGAGAACAGTGTAACAATATTTCATCACCAGAGGACAGTGGACCAGGTTTTCATCTGTCTAGACGACAAGATGTAACGTGTTTTTATATCCGGAGGACAGTGTAACAGCTAGGCTTTCATCTCCAGAGGACAGTGTAACAGACTTTTATCTCCAGAGGACAGTGTAACAAGTTTTCATCTCTACAGTATAGGATGCAACAGGTTTTCATCTCTAGAGGACAGTGTAACAGGTTTTCATCTCTAAAGTCAGTGTAACATATTGTTATTTCTAGAGGATGGGATGTAACATGTTTTCATCTCCGGAGGATAGAATGTCACAGGCTTTCATCTCCAAAGGACAGTGTAACAGGTTTTCATCTCCAAAGGACAGTGTAACAGGTTTTCATCTCCAGAGGACAGTGTAACATATTTTCATCTCCAGAGGACAGTGTAGCAGGCTTTCAGGTCCAGAGGACAGGACCGGTGTAACAGGCTCAATGGCCACCCTTCCGCCACTAGAAGAAGGTAGATGATTTATGCTGTGCTAGAATCGCTGGCCCCCCGGTCATGACGACTGGACTTCATGAACCAACTAGACAGTCAGTCCTCTGACAACACATAGGCTACAACCCGTCCAATCCACAAAGGCCAGAAAATAATCGTGCAGATATATAGGCTGGTGGGTAAGACAAGCATCACAAGTGGCTAATTGTGCCTTGCAAGATGTTGAAGAGCTTGAGACACTAGCTGTGTGTACAGAGACAAGGAGATCACAACATCGATTACCTGAAGAGAAAAACAAATCCAAAACAAAAGAGAACAAAGCAAAAAACAGAAGAAGAAGAAGAAGAAGAAGAAGAAGAAGAAGAAGAAACGCTCGACGATCTTCCTTGAAAAAGAAGAGAAAGGATTTTTAACTGCTTCAAATTAGTTTTGGAGCTGTTTCAAATGCAACGTTGGGGAAATGTTTGAAAGACAGGGTGGAGCGCATATGGGCTTTACCGAGCTCATAGATATTTCATCTTGTGCTCGCTAACACAAGAGATGTGCACAACATCGGTAGACTCTCATTTCCCCTTCGTTTGGTGTGCCTGTACAATGAATAATATCATCTGAGCCCCAAAATACTATAATTTCTACCAATGGTATACAGTCATGAATACACCTGAAAAACAGACCAAAAATCTCCCTAATTAAAAACAAACAAACAAACAAACAGATCAGATCATCCAATGAATGACAAACAGCCTGGTCGAATGTAAAAAAACATCATATCCAGTTGAATATTTCACAATGTCCAAACGAGCTTCAAAATTCTTTGGTTCAGATTCACGCGCCGATCTCAAGTTTTTCTATGAACTACGTGGGATATGTTCCGAAATCGTTCGCAAACCTGGTCCGATTGCACAGTAGATTATCACGTTGGGCATTAATCTTGAGCCTGCAAAGTTAAAATCACGGCGAAAATAAAGAAGAAGAAAAAAAAACCACATTGCTGAAAACGTTTGGAAACAAGTCTCATTTTTTCTTCCCTTTTTTTTCCCTATCATTCTGTTTCCGCCCAGAGCTACATAATAACTTGATGTCGCATCCTGTTTCCTGTTGTTTGACCTCTGCACTCCGAGCAATGACGCACTTCCGTAGCAAAACCCGCGTAACCCCCACACACACACACAATCTACACCCCTACACCCCTCGACCCAGCGCACACGACCTGCTGACCGTTTTTCTCTGTTTTTGCTTTTTGCTTTTGTTTTTTGCTTGGTTTCGTTTTGTTTTTGACCTAGAAATAGTGTTGAACCAAGCAAACAAAACGAGCAGAAACACAAAACAGAAACAACACAAAAATAATACAAACACGAAAACAAAGAGGAAAAAAAAGCTAAGAAAAAATAAAAAGACAAAAAAAAGGACACAAACACACACACACACACACACACACACACACACACACACACACACACACACACACACACACACACACACACACACACTCACTTAAGGCGCAGTCATTTATATGTGTGGTCCTACGTATAATGGGCGGTCATGCGCGCGCGAGTGTGTGTGTATGTGTGTGTGCGTGCGTACGTGCGTGCGTGCGTGCGTGCGTGCGTGCGTGCATCATTCGTGCAACGTGTGTATGTACGCATGCGCGTGCGTACGTGTGACCTTGTTTATGCGCGCACGCGTCGTGGGCGCGTGACCGTACTTCTGTTACACCGTTACAGTCCAAGTACGTAACCCAGACCCAAACTGAAGCCTCCTTCCTACACGAACAAGCACGGGGCGGCAAGGGGACAAATAAACAAAACAAAAAAAAAGCCCCATAGGTAGCGTGAAGAACACACGGGTGTTAACCAACAAGACGCTCCTACAAAAGAAAAATGATGTACCCTGCGAAAAATGATGTACCACAACCACAACCACCACCCCACCCTACCCCCACCTCCCTACCCCCGTTCTGACACGCGTCGGACACACTGGGAGACAAAGGAGGAAACGGCAGCAGCGAAGCACAAATATAGCTCGGCGCGTGAGTTGGCCAGACAGTAACATAGTGGCCACCGTGTAGACGCCGACACCTTGACAGCCACTGCAGGCTCGGTGACGGCTCGGTACGGGGGGGACAAGCTTCGGCGCCGGGCGTCATGGCGGCCGGGTCACGTAGTGACGTAGACGACAATGGCGGTCAACGTTGTCCGTTCAGGTGGGACAGGATAGGGTAGGATAGGATAGGATAGGACAGGATAGAATAGGATAGGGTAGAACAGGATAGATGGGACATGATAGGATAGGACAGGACAGGACAGAATAGGATAGAACAGGATACGATAGAGCAGGATAGAATAAGATAGGACAGGATAGGATAGGACAGGACAGGATAGAATAAGATAGGACAGGATAGGGTAGGATAGACAGGATAGGACAGTCAGGATAGGATAAGATAGGGCAGGATAGGGTAGGATAGGACAGGATAGGATAGGACAGGACAGGATAGGATATGACATGATAGGATAACACAGGACAGGATACAACAGCATAGGCTACGGTAGGCTAGGAATCGCCGCTCGATGCTGTCCGAGTCAGAGTATAAGCAACAATGCAGCAACAAGGGAATAATGAGCGACAAGGGAATACTGCAGCAACAAGGGAACAGATAGGCAACCAGGGAATAATGCAGCAACAAGGGAATAATGCAGCAACAAGGGAATAAATACTGCAGCAGCAGTGAATAATGCAACAACGTGGGAATAAATAATGCAGCAGCAGGGAATACTGCAGCAACAAGGGAATAATGCAGCAACAAGGGAATACTGCAGCAACAAGGGAATACTGCAGCAACAAGGGAATAATGCAGCAACGTGGGAATAAATAATGCAGCAGCAGGGAATACTGCAGCAACGTGGGAATAAATAATGCAGCAGCAGGGAATACTGTAGCAACAAGGGAATAATGCAGCAACTGATGAATAACTCGTCCCAAGCGCTTCGACCATCAAAGAGAGGAAAGACCGTCATCCAACACCAGAACAATAGCTGTAAAGGTCGTGGGGACCTCGACAGTGCAAGAAAAAAAAGAAAAAAGAAAAAGAAAAAAAAAAGAAATGTTTTCGCAACTTGCTCTTTCAACAGTTGTGCGGAGCCGAGGCACAAAGACAGTGTCCATACAGCGAGCCAGCTGTTGAAACCTGAAACAAAGCAAAAGACTGTCTAACTCACTGTGATGGCCCAGCTCCACCTCCCTAGTTACTCCTTGACTGGTGTAAGCAGTGCAGCTATGGGTGTAGTTCCTACACACACACACACACACACACACACACCCTCCCCCTCTCCCCCCTCCTCCCCCTCTTCCCCCTCAATCCAGATCCTGTGATCTCGGTCCCCTCCAGTGCCTTTTCGGAAATCAAATCAATCAATTTTTTGTTTATGTCTGTTCACTTCGAGGTGATATTAGACCCCCCCCAAAAAAAATCCATATAATTATTATTTATACTAATTTTCCCACAGGACTATGAACAATCGATTTGACAATATTAGTGATAACATCAGTATTATACAAAATATCTCTTACATTGTTGTAAGCATTTAAGCCATATCCATTTTTTTCTGAAATAACTCTGTAGTAATAGGACATTCAAGCAGTATGTGTTTAACAGATAAGATTATTATTTTTACAAACGAATGTCACGTTCTGTGAATATTGCCTCTTCGGAGACAGCTCTGCATTGAGCGGGTATGACCAGAACTTGGTAGCGGGTAACAAGGCGCCAGTGTCTATGTAATGGGAGCTTGTCTGTGACTGTCTTCAACTTTACACACCGTCCAGTGCTCTCCGCTCTGCCTCTGATTCTGGGCGTAAAACACCAAGTTAGTTAATAACTTACTGCTTCTGATACTGGGCGTAAAACACCAAGCTAGTTAATAACTTACTGCTTCTGATACGGGGCGTAAAACACCAAGTTAGTTAATAACTTACTGCTTCTGATACGGGCGTAAAACACCAAGCTAGTTAATAACTTACTGCTTCTGATACGGGGCGTAAAACACCAAGCTAGTTAATAACTTACTGCTTCTGATACGGGGCGTAAAACACCAAGCTAGTTAATAACTTACTGCTTCTGACACGGGGCGTAAAACACCAAGCTAGTTAATAACTTACTGCTTCTGACACAGGGCGTAAAACACCAAGCTAGTTAATAACTTACTGCTTCTGACACGGGGCGTAAAACACCAAGTCTAGTTAATAACTTACTGCTTCTGACACGGGGCGTAAAACACCAAGCTAGTTAATAACTTACTGCTTCTGACACGGGGCGTAAACACCAAGCTAGTTAATAACTTACTGCTTCTGACACGGGGCGTAAAACACCAAGCTAGTTAATAACTTACTGCTTCTGACACGGGGCGTAAAACACCAAGCTAGTTAATAACTTACTGCTTCTGACACGGGGCGTAAAACACCAAGCTAGTTAATAACTTACTGCTTCTGACACGGGGCGTAAAACACCAAGCTAGTTAATAACTTACTGCTTCTGATACGGGGCGTAAAACACCAAGTTAGTTAATAACTTACTGCTTAATAACTTACAGATCGAAGAACGAGGAATCTGGAGGCGGAGAGTATCTCTCCGCCTCCAGATTCCTCGTTCTTCAATCTGTTTTTGTTTAATGGCCTCAGATGCTAAAAGCATATCAGGGACAAAGACTCCTCGTACCAGACTCTCCACGTTTGGTTCCTGCGTCTTTTTTCTTTTCATTTCTGTCTTCGGCCCCTCAGCACGGAGTGACCTTCATCTTCCTCTCTGACAGAAACCCTCTCTGCACTCCTTGAAATCTAACCGGAAGACAGTTCTTTTTTTTCCAAAACAATACACCTGCCATGTTTTTCTCTCCACGCTGCTCTCTTTCTCTGCCTCAAGTCTCTGTTTGTTGTCTAAGTTATCTGTAAATTAAGTTGTGT
>JABMCL010000041.1:75000-77500 GCA_018857735.1 Alviniconcha marisindica
TTGTGGACGTTAAGCACCATGTTTACTTACATCCTCAAACAACAATACCGTGGTTTGTGTGGACGTAAAGCACCATGTTTACTTATCGTCACCTGTACACACTAACAGTACGTGGTTTGTGTGGACGTTAAGCACCATGTTTACTTACATCCTCAAAACAACAATACCGTGGTTTGTGTGGACGTTAAGCACCATGTTTACTTACATCCTCACAACAACAATACCGTGGTTTGTGTGGACGTTAAGCACCATGTTTACTTACATCCTCACAACAACAACAGAATCATGGTTTGTGTGGACGTTAAGCACCATGTTTACTTACATCCTCAAAACAACAATACCGTAGTTTGTGTGGACGTAAAGCACCATGTTTACTTACATCCTCACAACAACAGTACCGTGGTTTGTGTGGACGTAAAGCACCATGTTTACTTACATCCTCACAACAACAATACCGTGGTTTGTGTGGACGTTAAGCACCATGTTTACTTACATCCTCACAACAACAATACCGTGGTTTGTGTGGACGTTAAGCACCATGCTTACTTACATCCTCACAACAATACCGTGGTTTGTGTGGACGTTAAGCACCATGCTTACTTACATCCTCACAGCAATACCGTGGTTTGTGTGGACGTTAAGCACCATGCTTACTTACATCCTCACAACAACAACAGTACCGTGGTTTGTGTGGACGTTAAGCGCCACGCTTACTTACATCCTCACAATAATTTAGGACGGGATTCAAACCCTCTCCTCCCTCCCTTCTCCCCCCAGCTGGCGGCCATCCAGAAGTACCAGAGTTACCGGAAGAAGGCGGTGAGCGCAGTGGGAGCTGGGTGCACCTACCCGATGGGCCTGGAGAGCAGCATGGACTCCTTCCTGGCCTTCAGTGGCGGCGGTTGTGCGACAGGGGGCGCTGTCTGCTACATGAGCGGGCAGAGCTGCGTGGACGTCGGCATGTCCATCATGTGCTGCCCTCCTGGATGTGGGTGTTGCTGTTTCTGTTGTTGTTGCTGTTGTTGTTGTTTTCTTTTTCTCTTTTCTTTCTTTTTTCTGTTTTTATTTAACGATGGTGGCAACGGTGACAATTTTGTTGTGGTGGGGGGGGGGGGCGTGTGGGGGGGGTGGGGGGATGTGTGTGTGTGTGGGGGGGTGGGGGGGGTGGTGTGTGTTAGAGAGAGAGAGAGAGAGAGAGAGAGAGAGAGAGAGAGAGAGAGAGAGAGAGAGAGGAAGGGAGAGACAGCGAGACAGAGACAAACAGAGAGAGACAGAGACAAAGAGAGACAGAGAGACAGAGAGAGACAGAGACAGAGAGAGACAGAGAGAGACAGAGACAGACACAGAGACAGAGACAGAGACACAGAGAGAGAGAGAGTGCGGCGCGTCTTTGAGAGAGAGTAGGGAGTGTTTGTGTGTGTGTGTGTGGGGGGGGGGGGGGGGTACCTGAGGGCGCCTATTTGCCTTTGAGACACAGACAGACACACAGATAGACAGACTGAGAAAGAGACAGACAGACAGACAAACAGCGGGAGAGATGAGGAGTTGCAGGCAGCACATACGTGTCGAAATAAAGCCTTGCGTATTAATTAATTTTGTGTGCCTTTTGAAGCAACCTCCTTTATTTTCCACCCATGCCAAGTAACGCATTGTTTTCTTTCTTGGTGTTTTGCAGACAGCAGCGGTACACTGGACATCCTCAGCTACATGAAGCAGATGCAGGCATTCATGGCCCAGTTTCAGTGATCTGACCTTGACCTAAATACTGTCTCCTTACGACCTTCACATTTGCATTTGGGAAACTATCTGGATCCATGTAGAAAATATCACCAAGTAAGACCTCCTTTTCGGAATACATCGGAATTTCTGTCACGTCTGGACCTGAAGAGAACGAAAGGTCACGGACGTATTCTTACTGAGTTATGTCACGGCGGGTCATGAGATCGAAAGCGAGGCTGAAGTGTAGAGATTTCGTCACCTGCTGCGTAGCTTGCCCTCCCAAGCCTCGCTTTCGATCTCGATGACCTTGGCCACATCTCCTCGTGAATATTCCTTGGAACAAGTCCGTTGGAGATAGTCTGAGCATTTAATCCGTTTTGAGTTCTGGTTTTGACATCACTGTGTTGCGATCTACTATGCTCAAGAAATGTTCCCCTCGAGACTGTTGGCATTTCGATGAAGTTTTGGACTCTGACTTGAATAACGAGAGGCAAAGGCTGAGTTTGATCATCTGGAATTTTGACATGGTGATGAGTTCGATCTACTAGCGACGTCGTTCAATTAAATATTTGCCCTCTTTTAAAAAAATCTCTCTATTTTATTTTATTTTTTATTTTTTTATATATTTTTTTTGCTTGTTTAATTCTGTGAAGGCATTGTGAAAGTGTGCAAAGAACAAAGACGTCCAATTTCATGTTTTTGCTGTTTGATTTTTTCTGTTCTGAAATGCGCTCTTTTTCTGTGAAAGGAGCAGAAAACAAGAGACCAGTTATCAAAGAAC
>JABMCL010000041.1:85000-90000 GCA_018857735.1 Alviniconcha marisindica
TTTGTTCTGCCACACGTTTCAAACCGCCACCATCCTGGCATTGAAACAGCAAAACAAAACAAAAACACTCTCCCTCTTATAAGTGGCTATCTGTGGCATCGATTTTACCCGACCCACCCTGAGCTAAACTACCTTCCCTGCATGATGCCAGGGGTATGGAGAAGGAGTGGAAGGGTGGAGTGGGTGGGGGGAACGACCCACTCATGCAGACGCTGGATTTATCGATGCCAGACATGCGCCGTTTCCCGCCATGGAGTCACGTGATGGTGACGGGCGTGAGCGAGCGGTCAGTGGGCCGGAACCAGAGGATAGGGTAGGAGAGAGACAGAGACGGCGAGAGACAGAGACAGCGAGGGTTGCGGCAGAACAGATACTGTCACAGCCTGCGAAGCATCTATGGATCTGCGGCGGAGTGTGATCTCTGCGACAGAAAGGTTGACACGCAGCCGTTGTACAGTGCTGAGTCCTCGTCCGACTGCAGATTACAAACGTACGCATTTTTTACACGTTTTTTTCTTCTTCTTTTTTCTTTTCTTTTTGTTTTTTGGTTTAGATATATAGCCGTTGTGTATGATCCTGATTCCTTGTCTGTCTGGAGATTAGAATATACGCATTTAAAAAAAAAATTGTCCCCTTTTTTGTCCTTCTGTTTTATGTTTTAGATACATAGCCGTTGTGTATGCAGCTTATTCCTTATCTCTCTCTCTCTCTCTCTCTCTCTCTCTCTCTCTCTCTCTCTCTCTCTCTCTCTCTCTCTCTCTCTCTCTCTCTCTCTCTCTCTCTCTCTCTCTCCCCCCTCTCTCTCCCCCCCCCCCTCTCTCTGTGCAGCGATTGCTCTTAAGTCGCCAAGAATTACAAAAGTATATGATAAGACGGATGCGATTTTAAATAATGGTGTCTGTAACAGTTCTACCCAGTTCTCCCAGTCAGTCAACGTGATCTTACAATGTTTACCTGTTTTTAGCAGCCCCACCAGTAGTGTTTATCCGGGTAAGGCAGCGGCCACAGGAGCAGCGCTACCCAGTTTTGCCGGTGTACATGATCTTACAATGTTTACCTGTCTCTAGCAGTCCCACCAGTAGTGTTTAACTGGTTAAGGCAGCGGCCACAGGAGCAGCGCTACCCAGTTCTCCGAGTGCAGTCGATGTTTTAGTATTTATTTAGATAAGACTGCCACAGCTGCAAAAGCAGTGTTACCTACTACTACTACTACTACTACTACTGCTGCTGCTGCTGCTACTACTGCTACTACTGCTGCTGCTGCTGCTGCTACTACTACTGCTACTATTGCTGCTGCTGTTGTTGTTGCCGCTGGTGCTACTGTTACAGTTGCTGCTGCTGCTGTTGCTGTTGTTTTTTCTTCTTCTTTCTCTGCTTCTTCTTCTTCTTCTTCTTCTTCTTGATCTTCTTCTTCTTCTTCTTCTTCTTCTTCTTCTTCTTCTTCTTCTTCTTCTTCTTCTTCTACTCTACTACTACTACTACTACTACTACTACTACTACTACTACCGCCGCCGCTACTACTACCGCTACTGCTGCTGCTGCTGCTGCTACTACTACTACTACTACTACTACTACTACTACTACTACTACTACTACTACTACTACTACTACTAGCGGTCATTTCTATAGCCGCCATATCTCACCGACAATGGTGAGCACACCGCCCTTTACAAGGTCAGCAAAAATATATGCATTGAAACCTCAGAAATAATGGTTCTATCGTCAGAATCATTTATTGTATACCTCGCACTCCACACCCGCACACCCAGGGTCAGCTCAGAATGAATCACATTCACAATTCTGTTACACCAGCTCAAAACACAAGTCAGTAAATCACAAGTGAAAAGCTGAGCCACAGTTAAGAACACAGCACAGTCATCAGCAACAGCAATCAATTAAACAAGAAAGAAAGTTTAAAAAAGAAAAAGAGAAGAAGAAAAAAGAGAGGTCAATATAGCGGTCACGCCTCAATATTTACACTTCATGCCTCAATATTTACACTTCACGCCTCAATATTTACACTTCACGCAACTATGCAACTGACAGGACTCTGGAATCCTAAACAATATGGACTGCGTTGACTCAAAGGATGGAGATAAAAGAATTCAATCACAAACGCGTGTCTGATTCACAATCTGAACCATAACGAAGCCCAGAGCGCTAGTGCGTAATCAACACACAAGGGAGGTAATTAGCGCTCGAAATACTTAACACAAACACAGCAACAAAGACTTGAATCGCCTGCGGTAACTCTCACCTGGCATGCGAGTAAATACAACATACATAAACTGCAAACCCTTATGGAGTTTATTTACCATGTATTTACTCGCATGCCAGGTGACAGTTACCGTAGGTGACTCAGGTTGTTGTTTTTGTTTGTTGTTGTTGTTTTTAACGTCTTTCGAGCGCATGTCTGATTTGTTGTAACAATAATCTCACATATTTTGGAACCAAGTTATATATTCCGCGGTCAGTTGACACGGAACCCTGCAATAATCAATTATGAATATGAGCTGATGACCTGTTCTATTCCGCGAGTCAACAGGAAGTCCGCGATAGCCAAAATTAACGCAGTTACGTTAAACCGCGTCACATTTTAATTACGCACCTTTTACGTACTTATTTGTGGCACCCAGCGTACTTCAGTCAGAGAGAGGGGGTTAGTTAGTTAGCTGATTATATGCTTTGAGCCCCTCAACCACAAAGGGTTAAATCAGGGTTAATCAGAGAGAGACAGAGACAGAGAGAGACAGAAGGGGTGGGAGGAGGGGTAATGAACTAGGTTACATTTACTTACGCACGTGTTCACGTCTGTATTTGTGACGCTCAGCATTCTCAGTCATTGAGAAAGGTTTCAAGAAAACCGAAAATTCTGAAGAGAATGTGGAGTTACTGTTCTTTATATGATCGCCTTCTCCTTTGCGTTAAGCAGCCATCTTCCAAAACTGCTCGGAGATTTTGCTGCACTTTGGGGGGTGGGGGGTGGGGGGGGGGGGGGGGGGGGTTGCACAGTCCCACAAAGTGGTATAATGAAAAAGAAAGAAAAAGAAAAGGAGAAAGAAAAGGAAAAAAAGGAACAAAAATTTAGACAGGAGAGTGGGTGCTATGTATTAAGCACTTAGACAACTCCGTCTACTTAGACGAACACCGACCGACACAGCTGCAGCCTTCACTTACCCGCTCTTCGTTAATACTTGTTAGAGACCTAGTAGGGAGCACACCCTGCTCGCGAAAGAGCCAGGGGTGGGTGCTGTGGTCACTTCTTGGGGAAGGCTGCTCCACTCTGGGATGGTGCTAGGAAAGAACCTCATCTGTCTATATGCTGTCCGGTGGGATGGAATGTCGTAGGTGAGGTCGTGAGTGTGCCGGGTGGTTCTCCTGGGGTGGTCGGATTTTGAAGGGCAGTATCTTGACTCGATGTGCATGAGGCCGTGGTGGAACTTGTAGAAGGTGGTGAGGCGTGCTTGCTTTCGCCGCGTTTCTAGAGTTGGCCAAAGCAGTTGTTGTCGCATGCTGTCCACGAGCGCCGATCTTCTGTAGTCTTGTTTTACCCGCCTCACTGCCCGCCTCACTACCCGCCTCATTACCCGCCTCACTACCCGCCTCACTACCCGCCTCACTGCCCGCCTCACTGCCCGCCTCACTGCCCGCCTCACTACCCGCCTCATTACCCGCCTCACTGCCCGCCTCATTACCCGCCTCACTGCCCGCCTCATTACCCGCCTCACTGCCCGCCTCACTGCCCGCCTCACTGCCCGCCTCACTGCCCGCCTCACTGCCCGCCTCACTGCCCGCCTCATTACCCGCCTCACTGCCCGCCTCATTACCCGCCTCACTGCCCGCCTCACTGCCCGCCTCACTGCCCGCCTCACTGCCCGCCTCACTGCCCACCTCACTGCCCGCCTCATTACCCGCCTCATTACCCGCCTCACTGCCCGCCTCACTACCCGCCTCATTACCCGCCTCATTACCCGCCTCACTACCCGCCTCATTACCCGCCTCATACCCGCCTCACTACCCGCCTCACTACCCGCCTCACTACCCGCCTCATTACCCGCCTCACTACCCGCCTCACTACCCGCCTCACTACCCGCCTCACTACCCGCCTCACTACCCGCCTCTGAACTTTTTCCAGTGCCTTGATGCTGTTGGCAGTGAGTGGATCCCAGACTGTTGTTTTTATTTACGCTAGATTATGTTGAAAAGTACGAAGGAGATGTGGACAGTCAAAAAATGAAGGCGAAAGGCCCAGAAAGGTAGACGTTTTGCTGTTGTTGTTGTTGTTGCTGTTGTTGTTGTTGTTGTTGTTGTTGTTGTTGTTGTTGTTGTTCTTCTTCTTCTTCTTCTTCTTCTTCTTCTTCTTCTTCTTCTTCTTCTTCTTCTTTTTTCTTCTTCTTTTGTTTTGTTTCCCTTTACCCGTACCCTATCGCCCTGATATAACCGCACCGGCTGACTGGGCGTAAAACACCAACTTACTTACTGACTTACCCGTACGCTAATAACGTCAGAGGGAAGCGATTTTAGGACGAACTGGTTCCAGGCAAATGAAACCGACGTGACGAAGCCTGGCAGACAAGATTGTGGAGCAGATTCTCTCCCTTGCTAGTCTGACCCACCGACATTGAATAATAGTGACTGGATGGTAGAAATCATGATAAGAAAGACACGACTTTAGAGCAGATTCTCTCCCTTGCTAGTCTGCCAACAGACACTGAATAACAGAGACTGGAAGATAGAAGTTACGACCAGGAAGAAATTCCTGGTAGCGGGTGAAGCAAGCGCCGCCATATTATGACCTACTCCAAAACATTAAATTTTGTCAGCTTTGGGTTCTAAACGGTGAGCCGGTTTGGCTTAGCGGTAAGGCGTTAGGCTGGTAAGCGGAAGGATCTCGGTTCGATACCGTTTCGGCTCTCCTTTCTCTTCTAAAAGGTTGTGGTTTGTGGACACTATCTTGTGACTTTGTCCATCACTTCCTACTGAAACATTAAAATGGCTCT